>APFE030270210.1:114664-153041 GCA_000404065.3 Pinus taeda
GCCATAGTAATAAAATAAGGTGGTTAACCCATGTCATGTAAGGGACCACAAGTAGTTAATAATAATGTAAGGGGCCCATGGTATTAGTTGATGGTATGAGGAAACCATGGTAATGATGCATGGTATTGTATGTATGAGGCCTATAGAGAGGCTAGAGACTCCACATGGGATGGGAAGGAATAGTCAAGGATTATTGTATGTACAAGCATATGGCTTGTGGAGTGTTCTCCTTCCTTAAGGAGTGAATGTATGGTGTTGCCCTACCTTAAGGGTTTGATAATAAAGAAGAATTTCTATCTTATTTCTTGAGTTTATTTCTATTGTCTTATATTTTCATATCAGAGTTATAACAGTCCTTCCAACTACTAATACCTGATGCAAAAGAGCTCCAGGATTTTGGTAGACCTAATAGTGCAACAATAACAAGTTCCTTTTCTGGTATAGCTTCATCAATGGCTTTTAGTTCATCTTTTATTCGGGAGATCCTCACAAAATATGAAGAAACAATATCATCTTTTGTCATCTTCATTGTTCTTAGTTCATTCTTGAGAGTTGAGACTAACTATTTGTCCAATGTTCTTGATGGTGAATAATTTGGAGAGAACTTCATACATTCCTTAAGCAGTATCTATGTTGGATATGTAGGGGATTAGATTGTCTTTTGCTTCATCGACTATTAGGTTCTGTTTAAAATTTGACAGCTTCGGGATGAATTTCTAAAAATAGAAAATCTAAAAATAGAATTTCTAAAAATAGTAAGTTTAAAAATAAAAAGGCTCAAGATAGTAAATCACCTTACATCAATTGGTAATCAAGTATTGTTGATGAAAAATGTTCAATTTTGACTTAATCATCATTATTATCATTAATATTATTAGTATTCTTATGATACTATTATATTATTATTAAAAAGAAATTCAAATCACTCAATCATGGCTCTCAATAATGTTCACTTACACTCTCATTATTGGCATGGCATATTCTTCTTACACTCTCATTATTGGCATGGCATATTCTTCTTACACTCTCATTAATGCTCTTACACTCTCTTACACTCATTAAAAACATGTCATAAAAGATTCCTCCTACACACTCTTTAATGCATATGTTACACTCTCTCTTAAAAGCATAAGTTTTTGCATACCTCCTTAACGGCATGAGTTACATTTCCTAGATGGGCATGAGTTACACTCCCTAATTGGCATATGTAACTCTCCTTCAAGGCATGTGAGTTACTCTTCCTTGCTCCTCCTACATATATGTGCTTCATTCTTTCTCCCCTCATTACTTGTGCATTGTGAAAGAAGAATTTGAGCTTGAGAAAGAGTTGGAGAGAGTTGAAGAAGATTGTGAGAGAGAATTGGAGGGTAAGAGTAGAACTTGGTAAGCCATGGTTGATTCAATGCTTCAATGTTTCAGTCTTGATTCAATGGAAGGGGAGGTTGATTAAGTGTGTGCATCTGCATCTGCTACCAATGGTCTTCAACCTACGACTTGTTCAGATTTGGGTGAACTTACTCATTCTCTTGATCTCTCTTTGTACTCTGTTGAACAATTGATTTCTAATAGAAGAAGAATTTGGTTGGGTTTTCCCCTGGTTATTGGACCAAAATTCTCTGTGTCTCATTATATTATTGGTTGTTTTCTATTATGCATTTGATATATGTTCTATCTACAATTGCTTATCTAATATTGCAGCGTAAAGAGGTTTTGTAATAAGTGATTGTTACTACATAGAAAATCAGAAGTTCAACAGATTCATGGCCAAGATGTCTGTTTCCTTATACTTTTTCTTTCCTGCATCATTTGTTTTCACAACTTTTCCTAGAACAAAATCCAATACTTTGTGGTCAGCAAAGATGAGATCTATCCTCTTCTTCCATGCTCTATAGTCTTCTTTTCTTGATTTAGATAGTAGGCCTTCCTCTTCTTATATGATCCCTTTTTCTTTGACCCTTCCAATAGATCTTCAAGCTGCCTTTTTCTTTCCTTTTTTACCTTAGCTTTGATACCATGTTAGAAAATAAAAAAGGCAGAAATATTTTCTTATGTTGACAATTATTTGTGATATTATTGTATTCTTATTAGCTTTATTTAAGTTCTTCCTTTTATTTTCTTTTCATCAAGCAATCATCAAATCAAAACATGAAGATCAAGGACACCAGATATAGGCACTCAGCTCGGGATAAAACCTCTCTCTACAGGGGAAAAACCCAGGCAAACTATTCCACTAATAGATTCAAATCAAATTAAGACAAACCAAGACCTTAGACTTGACCAAAAGACCTTCCTCCTCCACAAAGTTAACCTTCCAAGATGATTCTGCAAACTTCAGTAGTCTCTTCTTGCCTGTCAGCTTCAACCTAGCAATAACACAGAATTTTCGGTCCCCAGCTTCCAGAATTTCCGCCCTACGACAGATTTGAAATTTTGGCCTCCCCAACAACGTCATAATTTCGCACGTGTGAGTCAAAGAGAGAGAAAAATAACTTCTTCTTGCTTGACAAGTGTCTCCTTCTCATTTGCTAGGGTTTTATCTTTTTTCTTGGGAATTTCACTCTTCTTTTCTGCCTCTAGCTACTGCAGATCGAACTTCTTGAGTTAGTGCTTCAAATGCAGTCGAATAGATGTCAATATATAGTGAAGTTGTGAGGTCAAATTCCCTTGATGAGGCTGACTTGGTGGAGGAAGCTTAAATGACCTAATTTACATCAAAATAATTTTCTTTCTTGATAAACAAAGCCCAAGAAGGGTCTATTACATGATGACATGGACAAAGACTCTTGACATAAACCCTAAAAGCCTACAATGGAGGATTTGACCTATTAATCATTGACCCAAGCTTGAAACCCATGCTTTAATAAGTCAATTTCTTTTACAATAAATTTCTTTTTCTTTCTTTTGACAAATACATTACATTATGATTCAAATATAATTATGAAGGCCGACACTAACTACATTCTTCAATAGACAGTTCGATCACTTTGGAGGACATTCACTCATCGTCATCATACATATCTTCTGCACCTAACTAATAGAGAAAAGGACGAAAAAGAAGGAGATGAAGAGCTCGTACATGTGGAAGAGTTTTTGTGAAGAAAAACTGAAATTCAGATTTAGTTAAAGGGCCGAATTTCATAGCTAATTGCACTCCCGAAATTTCAGAAAGGCCCGAAAATTCAGGAGCGAAATTTCAAGAAGACCAGTTTTGCCTATGTTGGCTTTTGACTTTCAAGGTGACTTGGAGGAGGGCTGGACTTGGAATTTTGGTGGCAATTTTGGGTCTTGGTCGTGGATATCTCATTTTGATCTGATTGTATAAGAAAATGATTTTTTGGGTTTTCCCCCTTGTGGGGTTTTGCCTTGTGTCTCTTGTCTTCTGTGCATTATGTTATCTATGTTTTGCTGTTATGTAATTGCTTGATGACATAAATAAACAAGAAAAAACTAGGAAAATAATACATATCAGTCACAGTTAATTACCATGATAAGAATTTCTATCATCTAACAGTGTTTCAACATTAACAACTTGGCAATTGTGTGACAAAAGAGTGAATGGGTTGTTGTGAACATATACAAATCAAAGGATAGAGAAAGAAACTGCAAACCAAGGAGATGTGCTCCATGCTTAAGGAATGGAGATTGGGTGCACGACAACAGCATTGAATTTGATTTAACGGGAAGTCATATGATCATAAAGTATTTCATTCCTTGAGCTTTTCTTTCCATTATGCTATATTAGGAGGGAGGAGTTGACGTAGTATTATTTGTCCCTGTTAGTGGACTTCTTGTTTGGTATGCAAAATGTTCTATCCAGTGCATAGGAATGGAGAGGCTGTGGAAGTGGAGTGGAGCAGATATTTAGCAATGCTTTCTCCATGGTTAATAAGTTTCCATATTACCATTTTCGTGATTGCTCTGCCTGTTCAGTTTTAACTTAAAGCATTTAAAATTAACATTGATTTAAGCTTTAATATAATGTTGTCGGGATATTAGATTTGTATTCCTCAAGTATTTCAATAGCAATTTGTTTTCATGAGCAGTTCCCCAAGAAGAATACCATACGTGCCATGGGCAGCTAAGAAAACAAACTGGCCCTTCCAGCTGGCATTTTGACACCAAAAGATTTCCAGATACATTCCAAAGATGAACTCAAAAATTAATGTATCAAAGGAGGGAGGGGGGATCTGAATAAAATGAGGCTCTTTAAAATTTTGCAATGATTATTTCTGAGTTAACCTGAACGATAATCCTTGACTGGATAACTCTCAGTGAGATTTTGCAGTAAGTAGCGTTGAGTGGCAACTAGCTCACTGGAACTCAAAAGTTAATGTCTTAGATGGTGGGGGGCATCTGAATAAAAGGAGGCTTGTTGAAATTTTGTGCAAAATATATTTGAATAAACCTGAACGAGAATTCTTGACTAACTCTGAGTGAGATTTTGCAATTAGTAGTATTGAGTGGCAACTAGCCCACTGGCCATTGTAGTTTACTTACTGGCGAATACCACCTTTCCAAACTACAGACAGTTAACAGTTAAGCATTTAATGAGATATGGGAATAGAGGTAGCCATGGAAACTGACAGTCGTTGGCTGCCCTTAATTAATGTAATAAGTTGTTATGGCAATTAGCAGTTAGAAGTAATATATTTTGAATATAAAATATAAACAATATTAGGCTAGATTTTGAGAACTAAGAACTGTAGTGAGACTGTTTCTGTCAGGCAGTGGATGTTTAGCATAATAAAAAAGATGATTTGTTTGTCATTCACTGTTGTTTTGAATATAAAAATAAAGAACAAGAGGCTAGATTATGAAAACTGAGTACTGTAGAGTGACTGTCTGAACTGATGTTCTGTCAGCCAGTGAGTCTTTAGCTTAATAAAGAAGATGATTGGTTTGTTGTTCACTGTTGGCGCAATGATGGTAATTGCTTCTATCTTCCACTGTTTTGTATGAATTTCTTTACTGTTAAATATGAACAAAGGTCTAGCAGTACATGGTGCCAAGTATTTTTTCTTCAGTAGATTTCTTTTCCATCTCCATTGCTTCTAAAGAAATTTCTTATGGTACTCTATACAGGATAAAACTGTTTCTACTCCAGCATTGCAGGGAACCATACTTGCTGGAATTACAAGGAAAAGTATCATTGAGGTGGCTCGTAGTCGAGGTTATGAGGTGTGCATTAGTATTTGGAATATATGGTTTTGCCCTTTTTTGTTTTGTATGAATGTTCTGCATACATTAACTCGTCAATTTGAGCATGATAGGGTACAGTCAATTGGAACCATATCTTAAGAATCATCTGGATATTTTAGTATGTATTAGCACCAAGGTCATTTTAAGCATGCAGAATACGTCGATAATTGAGGCCATGTAATGGATGTAATGGTGACTGTTAGTATCCATAGTAATTGGTAGTTACAACTATGCCTCACAAATTCCAAGTGAAGATGGCCAACATGTACAAATCATGAAACTTCTATTGTATTTCACTGTAATCAACAGAGTTCATACTCAGAAGAATATTCAGAATATCTGAAATATGTAAATATCTATTTGTAGGACAAGTAATATATTTATAAGAATGTTGAATGTACAAGAGATATGATATGTTCGGTTACAAATGAGGATCTTTTTATATATCTAGGCAGGTGCCCTTTCATAATTAACTACTTATTAATCATTATTTATTATTTATATTATTTATACATAATTATGTTCATAATATTGCCTTCCCCTTTAGAAAAACTTCATCGTCAAAGCTTAATGACAAAATGTTACGAACAAAGTTTGTATATGCAGCAGAAATATTCAGAAAATTTGAAATATGAAAATATCCATGATAGGACAGTAATATATTTATATAGAAATGTTTGAATACAAGTGAGATGATTGTTACAAAGGAGGGCCTGCTTATATACCTTGGTAGGTGTGCCTTCATGAATGGCCATGTCTTTAGAGACATGCCTCTTTTATACTAACCACTATATATATATATATAACATTGCCTTCCTCTTCAGAAAGCTTTGTCCCCAAAGCTTATTGATGACAATGCCTGATATCTTTTAATTTTGCATCATAGCTTCGCATCTTCTCAATTCTTGAATTGTCATCTTCGATGATACAAAACAATATGAACTTTTGAGTGTGGTATAAAATTGTCTTACGGTGAAATGATCTAACCATCCCAAATTAATCTTCTGCGGAATCTTGTGATTACTAGAAACTTGAGATGAATTGTTATCATAAGACTAGATACCACATTGATGTTCTTGGGAACATAAGTCATTTGTTTATTGTCTGAGTGATATGGATTTGCAGACTGGTTGAGATGTATGCTTTTATGATTTGCGTGTCGATTTATACTATAAGTTTGTCTTCTTTAATTGTCCCCAACTTATGGATTTAAAAAGTCACGTCTATAATTTCGAATCATGCCTCTTTTCTCATGCTCTTTGCCTGAATTTTTTTTTTTTGACGCCAAATGAAAATTTAAATTATGTATAGACTGTAATTCAATTGACTTATGGACAATGCATATGGAATAAGTTTTATATAGAATACAAAATCATTTTGCTAGAATGGAGATAACTGGTGCATATGGCTGTGAGTAGAGGCGGCGAAGTCTGAGACAGATAGAGGGGACGAAGGACAGTGGTGGACTGGGAATCTGGGATCCTCCCGTGGTGGAATAGGTGGCCACGGTGCAAGGCAATGGTTGCGGTGGTAGGGTGCGACTGCGACGATGGGACAAAGGTGGCAGGGTGGTGGCTGCGATTTCCTTGGCAGCGTACGAATTCTTTGTGGCGACAGAGGTAGAAGGAAATGGCGGTAGACGTAGACATATGTAGCTGGTCGAGGCTGTGATCGACAAGTGATGGCTAGTATAGTAGCGGTCTGTTGCTAGGTTTATGTGGGCGGTGATTGGAAAACGCCTGGATGGTGGCTATGTGGTAGGGTGTTTGCTTTATTTATTTTTATTTTATTTTGTTTAATTATATATGATTTTTTCAATATTATATATATATATAATATTTTTTATATATAATTTTTTTTTTTTTTTTTGTTATATAACTTCTACTTTTTTGACTTCATATATATACATATATATATACTTGACAAGCTCTGAAACCGGATTCGCTCTTAGAGGGCCACGTGTCTGAATCTGTCGAATCCGATACGATTCAACCTAAATCATGTCTGGATTTCGTGACACGTCGTGTCCGATTGGGACACGATCGAATCAGGATAGTGTCCTGAAATTTGGGCACGAATTTGGAATTCTGGGACCTGTGCGGCCAATAAAGGGCGGAAATGACTCTTTTTTTCCTCATTTGCTGTCATTTCTTTTGCAATAGTTGAGTTGTGGGTTTGCTGTGAGGAGTTTGGAGCTAAGTTGTCGGAAACAGCTACCCTAACCCCCAAAACGACGTTTTCCTGTTTCAGATCCGAATTCGGGAATGAAACGCTGGAGAAACACCGGAAAAACGTTTTTGTGCCGTTTTTTTATTTTATTTTGGATACGGGACGTTTTTTTTCAGACGGCGTTTTTGTAGAAAAAATGTGCCGTTTTAAAAAATTGAAAACATTTCATGAAAATCTGAAACGTATTTGTAAAAAGCTTAAATGTATTGATAAAAAAAACGTTTTTGAGGCATGCCCGCTGGGAACAGCTAAAAGATTTTTTTTACTACGCAAACCTAACTTACAAACTACGCTGCACGCATTACTAAACCTCCTCTTTACTAACTTACTAAACCTACACTTTACTTGCTGCTGCCATAAGTTCATAACCTGTTTAATTGTTGCTGCCATAAGTTCATAACCCGGTTATGGAAGCTGCCGTCGAGACAGGTCACAGTGTCCACAACTGTTTAGTAACCAGTTTGGCCGTGGACAGAACTTTTTGTTATCCAATGTTTTGTCGCAGGAAACGATGATGACTTGTGAATAGCCACTGTAAAGCAAGACCGTAAAATTTGAGAAATATCTTTGTACGAGAGATTAAGCATAGCCACAAAAGAGGTACTTTTAAATTTGCATTTAATTTAATATTTAGTTTTTAAATTTCGTATATCTAATAATTAAAATTTTGTTTTAATAGATTTATATATTTTGTTATTTTATTAATATATTTGATTTATATTATTATAATTCTATATTATTAATCATTTAGTTATATATATAATTAGTTGAAACTTGAAACTTGAATCATGAATGTTATAATAATCGTTAATGATGATGACAATGTGAATGTGTTATGCATATGTTGAATTGATTGATATGAATCATGATAGATTCATAGATGATTAATCTAGATTCTGAAATATGAATGGTAATATGAAATTTTTACTTTTTTAAAATATATATATATATATATAATATTATAAATATATATATTATATTATGTGTCGTTTCTTGCCTTATCGTATCCGGATTTTTTGAAAATTTGCCTTATCCGTTTCAAACCCCGTACCCGTATCCATTTCCTGGTAACTTAGGTTTGGAGCAAGGAGCCAAGGGTTTGGAGCGTTTTCAAGGAGATTCAAGCAACAGGTAAGTGCACTTCCTCTCTATTTTTTTGCATTTATATTACAACAATTTGTATATGCATTTCTTTTACAAATTTGTGCATGTTTTGTTTATTTTTTTTACAGTATTCATGGCTCAATCAAGGACAGCAGGTAGGGGGCAAAATAAGGGGAAGAATGTCCCCATTGGAGATGTCCCTCTTCCCCCGATATCATCAGAGTCTGCTGCAAGTAATGTTGAGGGAAGAATTCCTCCTAAAGGTAACATTGAGAAATATCCCTTGTGGAAATATGTCACAAGAGAGGATGGGCCAAGCAGCAAGAGGAAGGGAGGAGGCAATGTGAATTGGAGATGCAACTTTTGCCACAATACTTTCACAAGCACATATTATGGTGTGAAAGGCCATTTGTTGGCTTTACCAGGTTGTGGAGTTGGACCTTGTACACAAGTCTCTTTACAAAAGAAGAGAGAAATGGAAAAAGAGTTCACTATTGGTATGGAAAATGTGGCTGCAAAATAAAAAAATCCAAGAATGATGACCCCCTTCCATTTTTGAGGAAAGGCACCACCAAATTTCCATTTGAAAGTTCTATTGGGGGACAAGCAGCAAAAAGAAAGGCAATTTCACTTGGTCCAATGGACAAGATTTTTCAAAAAGAGAAACGGGAAGAGCTTGATCTCACCATTGCCTTTTTTTCCTATCAAAACTTCATATCTTTTAATGTTGCACGCTCACCTCTTTTTATTGAGGTGTGCCGAGCTCTAACTCACTGGTCTCCATCATGGTATGTGCCTCCTGGTTCAGAGAAGCTTAGAACCACATTGTTGACGAATGCAAAAAAATAGGTGCAAAAAATGCTTGAGCCTATTAAAGCATCATGGCCAACATTTGGGGTTATCATTGTTTCTGATGGATGGACAGATCCAGCACGACATCTACTCATCAACTTCATGGTGTCTTCCTTGAATGGTCCATTTTTCTTGAAAGCAGTGTATACACTTGGAGGATACAAGGATGCACAATTTATGGGTGAGTTGTTTATTAAATTTATAGGTGTTGATTCTTGTGTGCAAATCATTATAGATAATGCACCTGTTTGCAAGGCTGCTGGCATGATTGTGGAAGCTAAATATCCACGAGTGTTTTGGACACCTTGCATTGTCCATTCATTGAACTTAGCACTGAAATCCTTTGCTTCTGATGTGCTTTGGATTGGTAACATTATTGAGGATGCATGACATATTCGTAATTTTGTGCAAAATCATACAAATTTTCTCACTATCTACAAGGAGTACAACAATTTATCATTGTTGAAGATTGCTGATACATGGTTTGTCTCTTCATTCATCATGTTGAAGAGATTGAGGGAGGTCAAGACTGCTTTTGGGGCCATGGTTATTTCAAAGTTTTGGTTTTTTTGGAGAAAGACAGATCAACTAGCCTCTAAAAGAGTGAAGGAGGCAATGCTAGATGATGTTTGGTGGGAGAGGGTAGATCTAATTATTCAGATCATGGACCCTATCATTTCTTTGCTTCGATTTGCAGATACAGACAAATCCTTCCTAGGAGAGGTTTATGAGGGATAGGATTCCATGATTGAGTCCGTGAGGAGCATTATTCTATAGAGTGAGTGCCCCGAGTATGAAACATCACTAGAGGCCTTCTGTGGTACTATACATGATATTCTTGTTAGCAGATGGGACAAGAATTGCACACCTTTACATTGTTTGGCTCACTTATTGAACCCAAAATACTACAACCATGAGTGGCTGAATGGTGGAGCTCCACGTAGATTCTCTCCTCACATGGATGGTGAAATCTCACAGGGGAGGAAAGATGCAGTCGGGTGGGTTTTTCAGGATAGAGCATAGCTTGATGAGGTGGAGGAAGCCTTTGCAGAGTTTTCCACTAGCATTGGTCGATTTGCAGGATATGATGTGATTAGAGACAAGGGGGCTAAGAAGCCCTATACTTGGTGGACAAATCATGGGGCAACAAGCCTTCCTATACAACAGTTAGCCATGAGGCTCCTCTCTCAGGTGACTTCATCCTCTTGTTGTGAGAGGAATTGGAGCACATATGGGAATTTGTATAGTGTTAAGAAGAGCAGGTTTGAGCAGTCCAGGGCAGAGACAATGGTGTGTGTGCACACCAACCTTCATCTTATTTACAGGCAGAGGGAAGAGTAGTTGAAGGAAAGGACAAAGATGTGGGATGTCTTTCCTGATGATATGGGTCTGGACAACAGTGTTGAGTTGGCATTAGCCAACATGGATTTCAATGATCCAGTGTTAGAGCCTGTTAGATTTGATGATGGTGATACTATAGAGGGGTCATCCTCCACACCAGTAGATGCAGAGACGACTATGGATACAGGGGAGGAGGAGGATGAAGAGGAGAGTAGTGGTGACCATGATGATGAGTACAATGATGTTGATTCTTATGATGACTATGAGGATTGATGACTCATGAGTCATGGGCTACCTACTGCCTTGAGGCTTGTATACCTGTAGTTGTTTTGTATTTTCTATTTCTATTTTCCATTGGCGTTGCACTACCTATGTAACACATTTTGATTTTGAAGACTTAATGAGAAAACTACCGCTGTCAGTGTCTTTATCTTACTATCTTGTCTTTCTCCTATTGGACCATTGATGAATTGAATATGTATTATGATTTATGATTTATGAATTTAGAATTTATGATTCATTGATTTATCATTTATGTGACATGTATTTGAATTTTGTATGTACTATGCATGCTATAATGTTACTAACTTACTTTGTAAACAATGAAACTTACATCTAGATGAAGATCTATGTTTGAAATCAATGAATTTGTATCAATAATGAGAATTTGTGTAAGAAATATATATATATATATATATATATATATATATAATATATATATATACTGTTTCGGGGGGTCAATGTGTTCGAATCCCGACACTCGAATCACCGTATCCGATTGAATCCCGAATTCCCCTTGTCAGGTTACTTCGTTAGTGATCGCTAGTATAGTGACGACCTGTCGCTGGGCTTGCGCGGATGACAATTAGAAAACGACTGGATTGTGCTATGTGGTCGAGCATTTGTTTTATTTATTTTATTTTATTTTACTTTTTAAATTATTATATGGTTTTTATTATTTTTTTTTAATATATAACTTGTATTTTTTTTTTTTATAACTTTTGTGTTTTTGACTTCGTGTTTTTTTTTTTATAAACTTCCGTGTTTTTTGACTCTTTTTTATTAATTTTTTTTTTTTAAATTTATTTCCTTTTTATTTTCAATTTGCTATATATATAATTATTTATTTATTTTTATGGTGAAAGTACTGATGGCAAAATGGAGAAGCTCCAAGCTTTGTATAGCGAAACACTTCAATTGCACGACAACAAGGTTGATGGCCAAAGGCCGAATCAAACTGATTTTGTGTTGCCATTGAGTGGCCAAAGGATCAAACAACTCTGAGACCAAATGTTACGAACAAAGTTCATATACACATCAAAAATATTCATAAAATATAAAATATGAAAATATCCATGATAGGACAGTAATATATTTATATAGAAACGTTTGAATACAAGTTAGATGATTGTTACAAATGAGGGTCCACTTATATACCTAGGCAGGTGCCCCTTCATGAATGGTCATGTCTTTAGAAACATGTCTTTTCTATAGTAACCACTAATTAATCATTATTATGATTGTTAATATTATTTATATTTACATCTTTAATATATATATTTTATATTCGTAACATGAAAAGGCTTGATATATTTTTCTGTATCGTAATGTCTTTTCATCTTTCTCAATTTGGATTGTCATATTCGAGGATACAAGGCGATATGAACTTCTGAGTGTGGTACAAAATTGTCGCGTTGTACAATGATCTAACCATCCTAAATCGATCTTCTGTGGAACCTTGCAGTTATTAGATACTTGGGATATACTGTTATCATAAGATTGAATTTTGCTGATATCGACATTCTTTGAAACATAAGTCAGTTGTTTCTGCCATGAGTGACATGGGTACACTCATTGATTAATTTACCTGCTTGTGATTAGGATGTCGATAAGGTGACTTCGTAGTGTTTCGTTGATTTGCTTTTAAAGTTTTATTTTCTCTATGCATTGATGTTGCGTTATCAATTGTTGAACTTTTGTCAATAAGTACGCTCGAAATTTCTATCGTTTGTACTCCAACATCTAAATATGTTTTTACTTCAATTGGTTTGACATTTTCTTGAGTTGTGATATTGACTGGATTTGTATGTTGGAAAATCAAAGTAGTTATATTAGGGTTTGATTCTCCTTTCTTGATAATTACTTGCGAATGTGTTGGCGTCTTTTACTTCTTTATTATCTTATTTTTCATCAAGCAATTGCCATAATATGTGTGTATGAGGATCACAAAACAAGAGACACAAGATATAGGCACTATGCTAGGGCAAAATCCCCCTCGAGGGGAAAACCCAGTCAAGATAATTCTTCCTTTCAATAATATTCTTTGAGACTCTTCACCCTAGACCAAGACCAGACCTTCCCTCCACACCAAGTCAACCTTCCAGATCTTCGACCCCTCCCAACAACTTCAACTAGGCAGCAACTTTTGGCAAAAGGCAGCTTTCGGCAACAACAAAACTTAGGAGACTTCGATCTCCCGATCCATACCACGAAACAGAGAGAGAGAAACACCAAAATCTCGATTTTCTTCCTCTCCTTAGACTTCCCCAAACTCGCACTTCTTTCGGCGTCCTAGCAACAAACTTTGCACTTCTCCAACTACTCTTGAGATATTGAACTTGCTTGAGAGTTGATTCTACAAATGACTTCGATTAGCTTGTATTTATAGGCTGCTTGTGGGTCGAATTAGGGTCCTTAGGCCGACTTGATCTCCCTTAGGCCAACTTGATGTGGAGGATACATAAATCATATTTGACTCAATACTAAACCTTTTTACATGATCCAAAAACCCAAGAAGGGTCTCTTTAAAAGTAAAATGACTCTATTGACTCAGAATAAATCCTAGAAGTCCTCAATGGCGAATTTGACCTAAAACAGGGTGACCCAAGGATGAAACTCATACTTTAATAAGTCACAATAATAATAATTCTTTTCTTTAATCTTTTGACAAGTACATTACTTGATGACTCAAGTACATTAATGAAGACCGAACATAGTTACATTTTCCAACACTGTATTCGTTCCTTTTTTCTCAACTTGCATTTTTACATCTAAACATTTTGATGCTTTTCTCTCAATATGTTGTTGTACTTTGGTTTCCAACGACGTCTTATCCTTCTTAAGCTTCTTAATCTATGTAATAGTTTTTCACTGTGGTTGTTAAGCTGGGAAATTTCTTCATTTTTGTCAGTGATAATTTTGTCAACTTTGTTTTTCATATTTTGCACCTAAGTTTGACTTTCTTGAAGAATTAATTTTGAGATATCTTTTATGCCTTCTAATGTTACTAATTTTGGTTCCAATGTAACATCCTGTAGTGCCATTCTTTTTCTTCTTGTAGGAAAATGTAAAAAATTCTTCTTCGTGTTTAGGATGAAAGACTTGAGTGTTTCAATCTAGGGTGAACCCTAAATAATGTCACCTTGATCACTTCATAGGGATTGAACATAGAATTGCGATATAAAATTATAAATGTATAATCCCCAATGTTTAATTGTAAATCAATTATGTCAGATTGTTGTGTCCTAGTTGTCTAATTTTTTTTTATTATATTTGACTTAGGAATCACCAATTGGTTTGTGAGTTCAGGGTTTATATAATTTTTATTTTAGGTGGGAGAGATAGAAATAATAACATTTTTTCTTGTCAGAGTCCCAATAATTCTAAATAGCACTGAGGTATAGCTATGTGAAGTTTTTGAAAATATTCTTTTCTCTTCCATTATATTTTGCATCCCTTTCTCCAAAATGGTTGAGTCCATTTTGTGTTCATCAAAATTTGTAATATTTCACCTAATCTTGACACTTTATATTATTTATTAATAACTTTGTACTTCAGCTTCCCTTTTTTGTGTACATAATAACATTTGTATATCTTGCATTGGTTCTCGCCATCCTTTTGAACTTTATAAAAGGTTAATATACCTCCCAACCTTTTTTTAAAATTTTATTTTTAAGTAATTTCCTTCTATACTTATTTTTTTTTATTTTTATTTTTTTCCCAGGAAATATCTAGACAAATCCATCCGAAGGGATCACATCCCGACGACTTATTAACAGAGCCTAACCCCAAGGGCATTAAGGAGAATTGACCCCGTGACCTCCAATTAGTGAGGTACTTTAGTGGCGAGAACTCGACCAATTGAGCTAACCCTTTGGGCTTATCCCCTTCTATACTTTTTATTTATATATCTCAAAATTTGCCCATATAATATATATGTATGTATATGTTGCTAGGAAACATGGGTTCGGGATGGGGATGGGTACGTCATTTTTGGAAACAGGGTGCTTGGGTTTCAGCGGGGGTATATTATAATTTATATATATAACATATAAATATTATATTTTATAAATTATAATATATATGAATTTGTATATTTTTCAACTTTAAACAAGAAAACTAAAATATTTATGATTTAAACTTTATATATTTAAACATGCACATCATTGAACATTCAACATTCACAATGAAATTTCAAAAGTTCTAGTTTCATATAAAGTGCAAATTGGAGTTTACATATATTAATAAGAATCATGATATATGTCCATTGTCATACTACATTCAAAATTAGCCTTATGGCATCTCCAAACAAGAACTACGAAATTTTAAAATACTAAAATAAAAATAGCTAATAGTGAACAATGGCTTCCTCAAGCCATGTCATCAACATCACGTAAATCTTCAGTTAGCATTCTCTCCAAGTAGGAATCACTCTCATCTTGAGGCTCCTGCTCATCCATAGCAACTGGAGGTAGCTCAATAAGGCCATCTGGTTGTATCTCCTCGTCCACACACATAGCATCATCTGGGTATTGGTCCCATCTCTTGAAAGGACCCTCCTTGTACCCAGGGTCTTTTCGAGATATGAGATGAAGTGTGCTATGAATGTACACTAAGTTCTCTGCCTTCTTTGAGCCCAACCTATTTCTCTTTACTAAATGGGTAAAAACATAAGTTCTACAATTCCTCTCGCAAGATGAAGAACTAGCTACCTGGAATATTAGGGGAAGCCCATTAAATTAATTAAAATTTTAAAAATAAAAATAAAATGAACCCCAACCTATTTCTCTTTACTGAATGGATAAAAACATAAGTACTACAATTCCTCTCGTAACATGAAGAACTAGCTCCCTGGAATTTTAGGGGAAGCCCATTAAATTAATTAAAAATTAAAAAATAAAAATAAAATGAACCCCAAAGAACTCGATTTTGGGGTTCCAAGTAACCATCATCAGGGTTCTCCGTACCCATCAAGCTAAGTAACCGGATTCGTCCATATAGGCCGACGAACTGGAATCCTGCGTGTCTGGCACGATTCGCCCAAAAAATGAATCCTAAACTCGGATTCTTTGAATCCTATTAGGATTTGTCGAATCCTAAACGAATCTCGATTTTGGCCAGTGAACCACGATTCTAGGATTTGTATCCCAGAAAAGTGACTGCTGTGGGTTAAAAAGGGTTGCATTTCTTCATTTCATTCACACTGTTTATCATTTGGGTCTGCATTGTTTGAGCTGTTTGCAAGGAGAGAGCTGGCATTTTCTTCAGGTGATCAATCTACTGTTTTCATGAAGATAAGTATTGCACAAATGGTGTGGATTTTATGTGTTGATGCTTTTAGACCTCTAGATTTAAAGTTACATAAACTGATTTTACATTCTCGGGTTTCATCCATTATGTTGTGTTAAAGAAAGAATTTAGAGTTTAATTCTGCTGCTGTGCTTTAGCATAGGAAATCAAATCTACATCCGTTACTCAAGGAAGGTTAACAGATGGCTGGGTCACATGGTCTGAAGATTGAACCTCGTGACTTTCCATATTGACACACTTAGTTGCATGAAAATTTGATGTCTAACTCTGAATAGTGTATGATAAAAAATATTATGACAGAAAGTGCCTGTGCACATCATTTGGAAAAAAATTCATGCATTCTGTGGGTTTTGAATGATAACTAATAATGTTACCAAGTTAATGGACATGGTTGGTGTCATGTCAAACAGTAATTCTTCATAGGGAAGAATAAACAATCCAAAGACTTTTATAACATCTTTGCATTCACAATTCTTTAGTGAATCCATGTCTGGATGGGAGTCCCGCCTAATTGACAATTCTTATTTTAGGTCCTCATCCAGCTGATCTAGTTACTAGCCTGACTTGTTTAAACTTTATACAGTCTAATGTGATCAAATGGCCATTCAGTGAAATATTGCAGATGATTGGAAGCAATCTAGTGTTCCAACTTCCAAGTGATATATGCCCCTTTAAACAGCTTTGCATGAGGGGTATTTATCAACTTATTCTGTAACTACCTATGTATGTCTGGAATGCCAATATCTTTTGATAGGGACTCCCAAACTGGTCATATTGGCATTTTGATTTGATGACTTAATGAGAAAACTACAGCTGTCAGTGTGTTTATCTTACTCTCTTGTAGTTGTAAGTTGTCTTTCTTTTATGAATTATGAATCATGATTTATGTGACCACTGACATGTATTTGAATTTTGTATGTACTATGCATGCTATAGATCTATGTTTGAAATCAATAAATGTGTATCATTAATTAAAATTTGTGTAAGAAATATCTAATTTTTAACACACACACACATATATATATATATATATATATTAATAAAATCATTTATAACGAATCCTACGTGTCTTGTTCTGGGGGGTCAACGTGTTCTAATCCGATACTACGAATCCCAAATCCTCGAATCCCGAATCCCCGTGTCAGGTGACTTAGTCGTCAAGACAAAAGAACCCAATTTTTTTTAACGGAGAACCTGGTTCTTATGGGTTCTTCTCAGAAGCACCCGTAGCTGAATCCGGTACTTGGGGACGAGAACCCCGGACAGGTTCGAGAACCCCACCCTCGGGTTCGTGAACCCGTGCAACATATATATATATATATTATAACACCACGCGACTTACAGAGTTGTTCTTAATTAATAATCAGAGCCACTAACCAAAAAAATAGTACATATATTGAACCATCACAATGCTCACAATGCTTCTTTAGATGCACAATTTGGCTGTTTCACTAAGTTTGAAATTTGGCCTTTCAATGCTCTCAATGGTGGTAGGACTGTACAAGGTTGTGCCAAAAAGATTGCATCTAACAGTGGTCATATGGCAGATAGGGGAACACTTGTACAAAAACGATATTGCGGATCTGTATGGATTTGGCAGGGATGTGCGGGCAACTTGCAGCTAGGGTTTATATGAATGACGATTGGCAGAATCAGAGTTGTACAACAGTGTACAGAAAAATAAAACCAACTGCAGAGTGGTACAACATTGTGGTTTTCTCCTTTAATGGGGAAAAGCCTAATGGCAGAATGGAGAACCTCCAAAAAATGAACTTCGTATGGTTAACAACCTCAATTGCAATAGTAGCAAACTTGACGAAGGGTTGATGGACAAGGGTCAAATCAAACTGGGTAATGACTGAGAAGCTCTGATACCCATGTAACGAACAAAGTTCATATTTGGTGGAATATTCTGAATATCTGAAATATGTAAATATCCATTTATAGGACAAGTAATATATTTATAAGAATGTTGAATGTACAAGACATATGATATGTTCGGTTACAAATGAGGGTGCTGTTTATATACCTAGGCAGGGGTTCCTTCATGAACACTCATGTCCTTTTATGACATGCCTTTTCATAATTAACTATTTATTAATAATCATTTATTATTTATATTATTTATACATAGTTATGTTCATAACATCTACTGAGTTAAGCATGAGGCAATTCAAGAATTTTCGGCTTCTGCTGCTTCCTATGGTAGTACCAGAGATAACAGGAAATGCTTACCAAATGCTGGATTTCAATTGATGGCATGTAGGGTGTCTACTAGTATTTTCAGGAATTTTCTTTGTGAAATGGTTATGTTAGCTGTTTATCTTTTAAATGATATACTGTATTTTGCATGGAATGGATTTGGAATTTTCATTTTAACTTCAAATTAGTAGTATAAATAATGCTGAGAAGCATTTTACTTGTGCAGGTCCATGAGCGCTTAGTATCTGTGGATGAGTTGATGGATGCTGATGAGGTCTTCTGCACAGGCACAGCAGTGGTTGTTTCTCCTGTGGGAAGTATCACATATCTAGATAGAAGGTGAATAACTTTTCACAAGGCCTATTTTTGTTAAATATATCTTAATTTTCAGTCATGAATGATAAAGCATATGCTTCTGTGACTAATGCCATGGGTCTCATTAAGCATTGTCTAGTTTGCATCGTATTTAATATAAAGTCAATAAATTTTTTGATCGTCGGAAAACACATCCATACATGCATTACTTATACCAGCTATTATGGTCTGGTCTTCTGTTAGTTGCTTATAGCTATATCATGTCATTCAAAGGCTACGACTTTTTGAAATCTGGTTATAAGTTCACATGGAAACCTCCTTTGGCACTTGACAATATCCATTTACATAATCATACATGAGTTGTCTGGGTAGCAACTTGTCAATAGAAATATGCCAGACTGTCAGTAGAGCTGTGTAAGAGTCAATTCTGGCTTTGACGAGCCTATATGTTTTAAATTCAAGCTACCTAAGATTGCTTCAACATCTGTACTTTTTAGCAATCTACAGTTTTCAACCGTGGAACGTCTGCTTATGACGTGACAAATGTGTGCCTCATCACTCCCTTTTACTTTTATTTTCCCAATTATTGTGAATACATAGGTTGTAAGATACACATACTTAAATTTCAGCATTAACAATTCTTTTGTCGATTTGTTATCTTCCTCTACATACTTGGCAATTTGATACTTTGAACATTGGCAATTTTATTTCTGGGTTGCATTAGCGTAATTTATAGTGTTGCAGATATTGGCAATATATCACTAACATTGTGATATATTGCAATTCTCTCAGCTTGCCAATCCTATCACTGGAAAAATTTGCAATTTTTTCAAATTTTGAATATACCACTTTATTTTGAAAATGTCCCGATATATTGGCAAACTATTGTGAGAAAACATATTGGTCAGCAAGAGATTTTGGATTTTTTTGGCTTACATTGAAGAGGGAAAGGTGGGGATTGAGAACAAAGGAGTTACTCACTGTTACATTTGCCCATAAAAGGGATAGAGGGAGAGGGTCACTTTAGATGTTTAGAAAATTGAAACAAATATATATATAAAGCTTGCTGATATTCTCCGATATTTTCTCTGAGATTGATGATAAGTTCCTTTCTGGACTGCTGGTGACATATTCATCGATATCGTTTGCAACATTAGTTTATACCATAGTATCAAAAAGCAGTCCTCCTAGAAAGATATGCCTGAATTTTTTTTTAGAGAGGCATTGCTGAAATGGATGGTATTTTTTTTATCTAGTAATGGTGGGATGTCGATGGTAATGTCCTTGGGGTCTTCTTATGATGGTAAAGCAGGTGTGTCTTATAATGCCCATCAAGGTCTTGTGGTGTTGTGACCCCCTTGTGTTGATGTTTGTAGCTTGGGTAGGTACATTTGCACAAACCTAAGTTTTTGTGTCTATATGAGATTGGTTAATTTAATGTACTTCCACTGAATAATTTTTGTTTATGTTAAGAACTCAACTATACTTTTATTTAGTAGTCGTAAATTTGCTAAGAATTAATTGATGGGTGTTAGGTTCAAAAATTAACATGGTATCTGAGCGAAAAATATGAGAAAATCAATCTTAGAATTACAAAAGCCAGATTCACTTTTGTAGGCATGAGGTTGCATAGAGGTTGAAGAAATCATGGGTGAGTTTCAACTGAGTGAAAGCCATACGATGCTAAGGTAGTGAAATGTTCAAATAAAAAATAAAAAAATAAAAAAGGGGAAAGTGCACAGGAATTGTCAAACAAGTCGTAACTTTGACAGTGGACGACAAAGGTCGAGTGAGAGAGTTGCAGGTTGGGACAACAATTACCGACAGCAAGTCGACATCTGTGCCAGCCGCCAGGGCCATCACTGTGCACTAGGAAGGGTCTAAGTCGACATGTCGAAGTGTGTAGGAAAAGGAAAATGTATAGAGAAGGGATTGAATAACCTACACAAAGGTGTATCGAGAGTCAATGTAGGCAGGCACAAGTCACCATGTGGTGCAGAAGCTATTGGATAGTTCGAGTTGCAAGAGCATCTGTGACAAACAACACAAGGAAGGCTAGTCACAATCGTTGAGTGCACAATTGCTAGGCTAGGCTGAATGGTCGAGGAAGTGTTGGTAGAGGTCTCAAGGGTGGACAGGTCACATGCAGGGGCCTAGGAGAAGGTTCGAGACAAAGATCACAGTCACAGAATGCTGGGAAAATGATGGTGGGCCACGGGGGAAAAGGCAGTGGTTGACGCGATCTAGATGAGTCGAAGTTGATTCTATAGGTTGTCCAGGAGATGCGGGGATGTCGCAGGGGAAACCCACCAACGATAGGGCCAACTACCATTGGTAGGTGCTAACATGACAACAATTGCGCAGGTTGATAGATATGTTGCAGAAAAGTAGTTGCCATAGAGGCTACACATGGGGGTTAGAGTTTGCAAAGGGATGTAGAGTTGCTTGGCCAAGAAGGGTCCACGTAGTAGAGTTAGGTCTGATTCCTACTTAGGAGACTACCATTATGACTGATTACAATGGTCGTACGGGTCGATAGGAACAACCATTGGAGCTACGTAGTGGGTAGCAGGTACAATGGACAGTACCGACAACTAACTTTTCTTTTATGCTAGTACAACTAGCAATGATTGGCTTGTTGAGAATTCAATAGGGCAATGATTATGATTAATTCTCTTTACTTGATAACTGATTTTGATTCCTTTTTACTTATTAGCTTTGTTCCTTATTATTATATGTGTGAAGCATCAAACAACTATGAAAAACAAGAACAATGACATAGTATATAGGCTGCAAGCCAGGGCCAATACCTCTCCTCTTGAGAGGAAAACCCTTAAATCTCTTCTCTTCCTTATAGATTCTTCAATTGACGAATTCCATGACCTTAAGACTGAGACCAATACCCTCCAAGACCAAGAGCAACCTCTTTGGATGATGTGCCAACTTCGATCTAGTCAAACCCAGTCAAATCTCTTCTAGTAGCACCTTTTCGACCTCTTGCTGCAAGATTTTCGGCCTCCTACCGCAGATTTGAAATTTCGGCCTCCTAGCAACTGCTGCTGCCACACTGGGAACTTCGATCTTCTTCTAGAGCCCTCCTCTGATCTTCGCTTGCCTTTCCCTGACTTCTGGAGCTTGAGAGTGACCCTTGGTGATCTTCGCTTGACCTCTTTGCCTCCTTTTCTCCAAGATCGAACTTGAAGATGGATGCCCTAGATCTATTGCAGAAACCCTAGTCCTCTTTAGCACGTGTGAGAGAAAGATAGCCCAAACATTAATCTGCTTCGTCCTTCTTCTTCTTCTTCCCTGCCTCTTCCTTCTTCTTTCTTTGCTAGAATGAGTGGTGACTGGTGAGTGAGTGTGCTTCAAGGAGGATGAGTCCTCCTTTATTTATAAGCTTCTTCAAGGGTGGACGTGGCTCTTCCTTTAGGCCGACTTGGTCTTGGAGGGTATTTTGACACTTTTAAGGACAAAAATAATTTTATTTACAATTTACAATGTGCCTAGTGGGGTCTTCAACTTATGACAATGACTTTTTTTAACTTCTTGACCTAGGACAAACCCTAGAATCGCTCAATGGGTGCTTGACCTATAAAATAAAAAACCTTGAGCATGAAACCCATGCTTCAAAAATAATAATAATAGTTTTCATTCATTTCATAGTTTACAAGAATCAAAAATACATTTCATACATATGAAGACCGAACCTAGTTACACATTCTTCAACACTCCCTCTTAACTAACGACGTATTCATAAGAGGTACATGGACATTCTCAGTCTGAAGAGATCTCATTAGAAGACTTGGATTGGTAACCCATCTGTCTAGCATCATATCAACCAACATTGTCACATAGCAAGGCCTTGTTGAGAAATCAATATTAGTAGAGTTAGGGTTAGATTTCTCTTTCTTGATAATTACTTGTGAATTATGTTGGCTTCTTTGACTTCTTTGTTATATTATCTTTCATCAAGAAATTACGAAATTATGTGTGTATGAAGATCACAAAAACAAAAGACACAAGATATAGGCACTCTGTTGGGGAAAAACCCCTATCTAGGGGAAAACCCAGTCAAATTCTCTTCCTTCAATAGTTTTGTTGAGACTCTTCAACCTAGACACAGACCTCCTCCAGCCACCAGGTCAGCCTCTTCTTCCAGCAAATTCGACCTAGATTTTCGACCTTGATGCAGCGACACTTCGACCTAGCAAATCCAAAATTTCGGCCTTCCAACAGCAGAATCTTCGACCCAACACTTTTGGAATTTCGACCCTTCCAGCAATAAAACTTCGATCCAACAACTGGCCCAATAGCTTCGCATAAGAGAGAGAAAGAGATAGCCCAAAAACTTTGACCTTGATCCTTCCAACACTTCTTCTCTTTTAGGAATTCCACACTTTTTTTGTCTTCTTGTTCTTGGATATCGAACTTGTGAGAGAGATGCTTCCAAATGAATTCGAACTAGTATATATAGGCTTTAGATGAGGTCGAATTGCCTTGTTTGAGGCCGACTTGGTGTGGAGGTGTCAAATACCTAATTTGACTCAATAATAAATCTTTTTACATGACTCAAATGCCCAAGAAGGATCTCATAAAATGTACAATGACTCTAATGACTCAATATAGATCCTAGGAGTCCACAATGGGGACTTTGACTAATAAAAGATGGCCCAAGCATGAAACCCATGCTTTAATAAGTCATTGTAATAATAATAAAAATTTTCCTTTTCATTCTTTAGATAAGTACATTACATAATGACTCAAATACAATTATGAAGGCCGAACTTAGTTACGTTTTCAATAGGCCTTGACTAACAACTCTATCCCTCCATAAGATTAGAGCACAATGTTGGTGAGACCAATGATTTATAGACACCATCATTGTTGTCTCTCAAGGTACATACTCCACTCGAGTGTTCACCAAGTATGACCTTTTTTGGACTATTCTTGTCTTGGATAGCTAGTCCTCAAAGAATATTAGTCCGCGACTACTCTTATCTTGGATTCCCTACCTCATCCTCAAAGAGTATCGGATGCCAGATGGTTACCCATTCCTCCATTTTGTCTTCCCAAGTGAAGACAAGAATGATGTGCTTTTCTCTCCCTCTCAACTAGGGAGGATATATCAACCAAGCCAAGCTTGTCTCTCAAGTACACAAGCTTCTTGTTAGGAAGAGATTTCGTCAATATGTTGGCTACCTACTCATCAGTGGAGATATATTGTAGCCGCAGCACACCATTTTTACTAGCTCTCGAATATAATGATGCTTGTTGTTTAGATGCTTTGTCTTTCCATGAAATACGGGGTCCTCAGACAAACGCATACAATTGGTGTTGTCATAATGTATCACTGTAGGGTCCATCGGTCCTTTGAATAGGTCGGATAGCAGCTTCCTTAACCAGACCGCTTCTCTGCTTATTTCACAGGCTGCAACATATTTATCCTCGACACTACTTAAAGCAACTGTGTCTTGCTTTCTGCTCATCCATGAGATCATAGAGGATCCCAAGCTGAAATGTCCTCCCATAGTGCTTCTTCCATCCTGCTTGCTGCCTCCCCATTCAGAATCTATATATCTAGTCGGGTTCTCATTCATATTTATTATAGACTCCATTCTCCCAACACTAAGGCACTAATCTACCAAGAGGTGTTCACCTAAAATCAACTCTTTTTCACCTTTTCCTAGGTCTAGCCAAGTTGGGTCACTTAGGGCATCATTTTTCCGACAAAGTATCCCTCCAAAATGTTTGATCTCCTAGCCTCTCCTGCGCTGGTGTCTCCTCAAGGCCTCCAATTTTGAAGCCATTCCGACGGTGGAGTTGTGAAAAAAGCCAAGCCCTAGCTCCGAGATCAAACTTTGCCCTAGTTTCCACAAGGCTAGTGCCTCATAGGATCAATTCAACACCTTCAAGTGAAAATTCTTTCTTTGATCCTTTCCCCCTCCTTGTCTAGGTTAAGAACATCATTGGTTACTAGACACTTCCCCCCTAACCTAGGCTGGGTCCACTTGGTCATGTGTGTTCCCATTCCTTTGAAAGATAATTCTTCAAGAACCATATGGGGTACCAATTTCAACAACGATTTTAAGGATTGGGAAACTTTTTCACAAGTCATATTCCCTGAACCTAACCTTCAAATCCTCCCATCCTTCTCCTAGAAGATATTGTACCTTGCTTAGAAAGCAAGCAAGCTCTATTCTTCAACCTCTTCTGGAAAGGGATTATTTGCGTCACTCCATATCCACTTATTGATTTATCCTTCATAGGTGACTCCATAATATACAAGGTCTCCTCCCATCGATGAAAGTTCGTAAAGAGCAGGGAGCCTTAGCTTAGGTGACAGTGGGCTAAGTCTCCATTTGTTACCCTTGGTCTAACATTTTCCCTTTAGGTCCCCTGCTAGTTTGGGCGGTAACATTTTGGTACCGTTGCTGGGGAGGAAGAAGGTCTACCTCCCTAGTGAATCATCAAGGAATTGATTCATTGACGACATCTATAAAGCATTCCTCTAGCGACTCCGCTCATTGTCCAATCCCCTAGTTTACCTGAAGGCAACAACATTCCTCCTTTAAATAGGGTTGCTGCAAAAGGGGGTGAGTGAACTCCATCACCTTTTAGAACCACTCTTTTCCTTGAATTTGAGAAGGTCATTTATCCATCTCCAAAGATGCCATCTAGTTCAAAGATTGACCCTAAACAGGATCAACCCAAGATGACCAAGAGTGAAAGACACTTGGTTAGTGTCTTTGCCCCTTTGAAATTGAGTAATGATCCAAGCCATTACCTGAAAAATATAACCAATGGTTACCCAAATTCAAAGGGGATGCTACTTGGACTGCCCATGCTTTTATTGAAGAATTTTATTGGCAGACGTGCCCTAGAATGATCTTTGATGAAGATATGCTCATGATGCTTTTTTGCCTTATCACTTGAGGGACAAGTGACAGATTGGTACCTTAGCCTTCCCCCTGCATGCATAAAAGACTGATGAATTTGAAGACCTATTCATGAAAAGGTGGTCATGCGATGCTCAAGGGACCTTCAATATCGAAAAATTCTACCAAAAAACCAAGGGAAGGGAGGATGTGTGAGAGTTCATTCAAAAGTTTGATAGGGTAGTCAAAGATATACCTGATCGTTTGAAGCCATTTGAAGCCAACATCCTTGATAAATTCATGAAGGCGGTGGGTGGCCACTTCACCTATGTGTTAAGGGATAATAAAGCTTCCACTTTGGCCAATGCTAAAGAGATAGCAATGGAAGTTGAACAAAACATACGAATCAATGAGCACCCTAGAGCTAAAGATGAAATCAAGAAAGACAAATCCAAAGATTAACATGAGGAAACTCTCCTTGCCATTCTCAAGAGGATGGAAAGTTTCACCGAAGAAGCTAATGCACATAACAGGGTTATCATGAACAACATCACTGCCTTGGAAAGGGCCCAAAAATCTAGTTATATCCCTAAAGGAAAGCCTTTTTTCAAGAAGCGAAGTGAAGAATATAGGTCAAGCTCTTCCCAAATCCCAAACACTTTAGCTCCAACTAATGTCGTTTAGCTAGACTCTTCATCTGAAGATGAGGAAAGTGAAGGGGAGGAAAGTGAGGATGAACAAATTGGTGAGCAAGCCAACCTTGTGGAATTTGACATCTTCAGCATTTTGCTAGGGGGTGTCATACACACATCCTCCCATTAGTAAGGTCACCCTTAAAGAAGAGAAGGAAGAATCCATTCTTAACTCTGATAGCCAGGGAAGGTTCAAAGGGGGTCCAATATTCATGAAAAGAAAAGGGCAAAGACCCCTTGACTCATGAGGAACCACTTAAATAAGATCCCTCACCTAAGCAAGCCCCTTTCACAGAATCCATCCCCAAAATTCCTCCCAAGAAGGATCCCCCAACGAAAGCCAATCTGAAAAGGGATCCTCCAAGGAAAGAATACATCAAGAAGAAGGAAAAGGGGAAAGAAATTAAACTTGACATCGACATAGGGGCTTCTGTAGGAAGGATGACTATACCTGTTCCCCTAAAGGAGATTGCTAAGCTTCCCGAGCAACAACAACAAATTAAGAAGTCCCTGGGAATTCAGGAAGAAGAATTACTTGAAGAATTGCAAACCATTCATATTCCTGACCAAAACCCTGGGCATGAACCTTTCTTGCTTACTTTGGCAATCAATGATCTCTTCTTACACAATTGTATGTTAGACTCAGGGGCTTCCACAAATATCATGCCTTTCACTGTTATGAAGCAATTAGGTCTTAGCGTCACTTGACCATACCAAAAGGTGTGTGGTTTTAATTCCAAACCCGTGGAAGTGTCATCAAAGACCTTAAGGTTTCTTTAGCTAGGAATCCCGACATATCCCTCCTCATGGATGTAATTGTTATTGATATTCCTGATGTGTGGGGGATTCTGTTATCTAGGAAATGGGGAGCTACCATTGAGTGGCATGTTCAAATGGACTTATCATATGCAACCTAAGCTGCCCCTAGATTTCTGAACATGGTATCAAAGCTAAGGTGACTACATCCAGAAGAAGAGGCAATTTGAAGATCACCTTTGTTGAAGAAGGATACATAAGGGTTGAGCACAAGGAAATCATTAAGGAGGACTAAGAAGCACGAAGGAGTACTCATCTCAAGGATCACATGATCACAAGGAGAAGAAGACCTCAAGGACCCTACCTCCACTCAAAGAAAAAATGACTACACTTTTGAAGCATTTTGAATTCTCCATATTCTACATCTCTACATCCAAAGAAAGAAAGAAGAAGCATTGCCATCATCATCAAAGAAACCAAGGTGATCTCCTTCTCATTGAAGCAAAGATCACATTTCAAACTTCCTTGAAGAAGATCATCAAGGAAGCAACATCATCAAGAAGGAATCAAGTTGAGGATATGATCATCTATAAGCATCTTCACTCGACAAGTAAGTATTTTATATTTATGTCCGACTCTACTATAAAAATGACTTCATTTTGCAAGGAAAGCAACAAATTG
Organism: Pinus taeda; assembly: GCA_000404065.3. Classification (NCBI taxonomy): domain Eukaryota; kingdom Viridiplantae; phylum Streptophyta; class Pinopsida; order Pinales; family Pinaceae; genus Pinus; species Pinus taeda. Next base: position 142,500 of record APFE030270210.1, read on the forward strand.
GTTGGGTCATCAAATTTGCTTGCATGGAAGAAGAGGATAGATTTGATCCTCATAGAGAATGAAGTTATTGAATATGTAAAGGTTTCAATCTCCAAACCATCTCAAGAGCAAGCTCAAGCACTATCGAAGTATATGAAAGGGGAAATAAGGGCTCAAAGAATCCTCATAAAATCAATCAAGGGTTTCCTCATCCCTTACGTAGCAAAATTGGAGAAATTGAAGGATATTTATGAGAAGTTGGTAGAATTGTTTTTTGTAAGCACTACAAGAGAAGTCATATCATTGAGAACCGAATTATACAAAATGAAGGTATCAAAGGAAGAAGGGGTAGCCTCATACCTTATGAGGGTATCACAAATAAGAGATCAACTACAAAAACTAGGAGAAATAATGTCTGATAAAGAAATGACCACCGTTGTGCTAAATCCATTACCTGATGAATGGGGCAACTTTGTATCAATTATCTATGGAACGAAGGAAGCCACTCCATTCAGTGAACTTTGGTTATCATGTAAGATTGAAGAAACTAGGTTGAAGGCAAAGAGCGATGTTGGATCAAATGAACAAGTTCAAGCATATGCTGCCATGGCTAGGAGAAAAGAAAAGTTTGGAAAGTTTGATCCTCAGGAAAAGAAGAAGATCGGTATGTCAAAGATACAATGCTATGAGTGTAATGAATATGGGCACTTCAAAAGGAATTGTCCTAAACTCAAGAAGGACAACAAGAAGAGAAAGGAAAGAAATGAAGCCCATGTTACCGAAGAAGTGGAAGATTTAAAAAAGAAGAAATCAAAGGAGGAGGAAGTGAAATATCTCTACTATGACTAAGATAATCTCTTTCACTTAGTTCTTTTTAGTTATAGGAAATGATAGGAAGCATCACAAGTATGATAGGATGCATTATAGCAAGATAGAGATGACATCATCATAGAAGCATCTAAGGATAGCTGAAGTAGAAAGTCCACATGGTTATAGTAGTCATCATGATAGAAATGACATCTCCATTGAAAACATAAAAGGACAACCAAAGTAGCAGTATATATGGTTAGAAGAAAGTCATCTAGCAAGATAGAAGATAAAGAAATCATTATACATCATCATCATTAGAAAAGCATTTGCAGAATGAGGATCATCAAGATCCTTGTTGGAATCTTTGTCAAAAGGTTCACCTCTACTTGGAAGAAGCAAGTGTCTTGCGAATGTTGATTTGGGGTAGCATCAGATGTGCTCTAGCCATGAAAATTGGTGGAGAGGCTAAAGCACATGGGATTTCCAAGACCCAGAAATGGTTTGGGGAAATTTTGCCCAGTGAAGGAGATATTAAAATAATTAATATTTTTAATAGGTTCCTAAGTCTAAACTTGGGAAAATAAAAATACTAATGGGTATTAATATAAAATTGGGTTAGAAGGTTCTAAAGGACATGGATCAAGCCAAATCTAACCTTTTAGCCGTTGATTAGAGATGTAATCTCGGCCGTTGAAGACTCAACAAAAGAAGTATAAAGGAGGCTTGAGGGTCAGTTGGAGACACACCAGAGTGATCAGTTAGTTCGATTTTCTAGAGTGGGGTTTGCTAAGAGAAATCGACCCAGTGATCAGAGTTGCAACGAGGGGTAGTGAGTGCAAGGCAGAGAGGCAGAGATAGTGCCGGAAGACCAGCACGGAGGCAGACGCAGAGCCAGAGGGAGCCATGCAGAGGCTAGCAACGATTGCGCAGAGACCTAAAGGGCCTGTGTGGCTGACGCAGAGGCTACAGAAGTGAGACAGAGGGCCAGAGAGGCTACGTAGAGCCTCAGAGGGTTGACGCAGAGGCCAGGAGGGCTGATGCAGTACTTCAAAGTGGGTTGGAGAGGGTTTCGTGGAGCAGACTTTCAGAATATCTGCTTCTGAAGAGAGGTATTATTGCCAGATTATTTATCTCTGTTGGGTGAGCCAGTTTGGCACCTAGTGTACTCAAGAAAAGCTGCTTAATAATAAAACCGTCAGAATTGTTGCACCGATTTTTCCATGTTGGGTTTTTCCGGGGACGATTGTCCAAAAATAACATTCTCCCTTGTGTGTTTGTCTATTTCTTTGAGCTGTTGATCTGTAGATGGTTGAGATTCTATTGTGTTTGTTTCAATGTTTATCTGGTTAAATAACTTGTTAGTAATTAAACAAGTAGGCAAAATAAACTAGAAAATACAAATAAAATGTCTAACAGGTAATACTTAGAAATTTCAACAGCGAATAGTCTACATTCTAGCTTGTGTGGGATCCACAGTTTAGAAGGATGATGGTATGATGACAAAGAGTTGCAACATGTCAAGTTGGTTGAATTACTTTCATCTACAAGCAAGGAAAGGAACTCAATACTATCCTAACCCACCCTTTGCCTCTAGTTGGGCCACTCTAGCTTGCATCCTATTCACCTATAACTCTACCCATGAGACATCCTTTTCTTGCCCGAGGAAAGTCTAGATGGCCACATGAAGGAAGAGGTATGTATATATTTGATAGATAGATAAAGGCATGTCATCATATGCTTGCAGATAGAATGGGTAGAATGCTCTATCTCATGAGAATGATAAAAGAAGAAGAAACTCCTTTAGAAAGATACATGAAGGCATGTAGACAATATGCCTTCAACTCTTCTACATATTGACGCGATATGACCTCATGGAGAATATGAGGTGGTTGGCATTCATGGTTCCTATGATGAAGGAACTATGTATGGACGATCCTATGAAAGCAATATGTGAAGAAAAGGTGAAAAGAAGTGTTCGTGAAAGATGTATTTATAGTCACGTAAGATAAGATAAGTGATCAACATATGATAACTAGAAGGATTAGCTATGGCATCTCCATGAAGAAGGTATGAAGACCTTGATAGGTATGTTGGAAAAAGAGAACCTTGGTAATGAATGTCTTGGAAATGGATTCATACATGAGCAGGATGTTGATGTTGCTAGAAACCGATGTCATGAGGAAAGGCCATCATAAAGAGGTAACTTTGGTTTAATGTTCATTTTGATTTTGTGAAAATATCTGGTTGGGTTGAAACAGGGCTACCAAAAGAGGGTTGTAGAAGTCACCTACAACTAGTACTCATGAGATTGGATGGAAGATCCTAAAAGAAACATGACTTGAAAGAGGTAGATGTATTAAGAAAAGCTAGATGTGGACTAGAAGATCACTTTCCGATGAAGAGAAGGATGACATGACTATTGGTTCGACAGTATGGTTCGTTGAAGGGAAAGTGATGGAGAAGATGGTCGATGCCCTACGATAAAGTGATGATGAAGAAGGCTCCATATTAAAGAAGATGAAGATCATGACATGTTGTAGAAAAAGGAGCCCTACAAGCAACTGATAGTACCATGATCTCCACCAAAGAGCAAATAGCTACTGTTGGAAACAAGCCCCTAGTTGAGAGGGAGCTTGGGAAAGTCCCTTGTTAAAAGGGAGCTTGGGAATATTCCTTTTATAGGAATGTGTAAATCCTCCTTAGTTAAGAGTGGGAGATAGACACATCATTCTTGTCTTCATGTTATGAAGAAAGAATGGAGGATTGGGTAAGCATCTGAGATTGATTCTGATACTCTTTGAGGATGTGGTAGGGCATCCAATAGGAAAGAGTAGTCGAAGAGGAAATTCCTTGAGGATGTGTTAATCTAAGACAGGATTTGTCCTAGAAGGACATACCTTGTAAACATCTGGATGGGGTATGTGCCTTAAGAGACAATGATGAAAGGTGTTTACTAGTCATTGTATCGCCAAAATTGTGCTCCGATCTTGTGGAGAGATAGAATTGTTAGTCAAGGCCTTGCTAAGTGACATTGTTGATTGATATGATGAGATGCACTGATATAAGTTGATATGATAGCTTATGAGATGGCTTACCAATCCAACCCTTCTTATAAGAATTCTTCAGTATGAGAATGTCCAAGTACCATGTATGGATTATGAATACTTCCCTAGTTAAGAGGGAGTGTTGAAATATGTAACTAGGTTTGGTCTTCATAATGTCTATTGTAATTATGATTTTATGTGTTTGATATTAAAGAGAAGAAATTTATTATTGTCATTCTTGAGGCATGGGTTTTATACTGAAGATAAATTTATTTATAGGTCAAGCACCCATTGAGTGCTTCTAGGTTTGTCATAGAATTATGAAGTCAAAAGAGTCATTTTCATACATGTAAGACCCCTTTGGGAATTTTGTATCTTGTAAAGAAAATTTTTGTATAGTCAAAGTGTCATAAAGACCCTCCAAGACCTTGTCAAACAAGTTGGTCTACACGAAGGATCAAGTCGGCCTCGTGGAAAACAATTTGACCTCCTAAGAAGCCTATATATAGGAGAGAACTCAACCTCGTATGGACGCTCACTCATTCCTCATCATCCAAGCGAAGAAGAGGGAGAAGAAAGGCAAGCGAAGAAGGATACAAGGAAGAAGGATGAAGTTTTTGGGTTTATTCTCTATCTTCTTCTCACACGTGTGAATATTAGAGCAACTTTACTACAACAAAGTCGAAGTTGCAGAAGAAGCTGCTGAGAAGTTGAAGTTGCAGAAGAAACTGCTGGGGAAGGTCAAAGTTGCTAGAAGGTCAAAGTTGCTGGAAGGTTGAAGTTGTTGGAAGTTGTTGGGTCGAAACTGCTGGAAGTTGCTAGGTCAAAGTAGCTAGAAAAGTTCATCGAGAAGGAGAAGTTCAACTTGGTCTTGGAGGGGTCTTTGACAAGGGTCTTAGGTCTTGGAATTCATCATTTGAATTTCTATAAGAAGAGAAGAATTCTTGTGGGGTTTTCCTCTCAAGAGTAGAGGTTTTTGCCCTGGCTTGCAGCTTGCATTTTGTGCCCTCTTGTCTATTTGATCTTCATAGCTTGGTAGCTATTTGACGATAAGAACATAATAATAATCAAGTGAAAGAAGAGGCCAATCAAGTTAAAAATACATTAGAAGCAGTTATCAAAGTAAGAGAAATCACATAATCTAGCTGACCCTAGATTTCTCAACACCTAATGGACCCTTGAACGTTAGTAATTACTTTAAAACTAAATTAATTCCTTTTATAAGGAAAAAGTAAGTTTAATTTAATATTTAATGCAAAGGTTATTGGCATTAGTGAATGAGATGAATCTCAATGACCAATATCAAGTGAGGCAAGATCTACTCTTGGTTATCAATCACTTTAGATTTTAGGGTTGTGGATTCGGTCATAACACAAACTTATAAAAGCAAGGTGAGGTCAAGGGAGAAGACACAACAACAAACAAGGGCATGGGGCATTGAGAGAGGCATCTTAGTGGTGGATGAAGCAGGACTTCTAGTCAAGTATGTTGGGTCCAAGGAAAGTGCAAAGGGGGCAGCAAAGAGATCCACATTAGCCGAGCCTAGGGCTTGATCAGTGGGATTGAATCCATATTGTTGTATGTATTTTCCTCGGTTTGGGCCATTTTCCCAGTAAGGGAGTACTGGGAGCCTAAGTAAGTTCCGATCAATAAACTGACGAGCTGTGATTGGGCAGAAATTTGTGTTTGTGGGATTTATTAATTTAATGTACTTCTGCTGAATAGTTTCTGTTTATGTTAAGAACTCAGTTGTGTTTTTATTCAGTAGACGTAATTCTGCTAGGAATTAATTGCCAGGTGTTGTGTTCAGAAATAAACACCTTGTGGGCTGTCTTTCCCATGCAAATGAGATGTGTCATGCAGTTGGGGACAGGCGCAAGTTGTAGATGACTTAGGCAAAGTAGATACCCCCCACATGCAGCTTCTCATTTGAGGAGATCTTGCAAAAGTGTTGTAAGATAGCTGTATTACATTGTCATACTCTCCGAAAGGGGAATGGTGCATTTATTGCACAATAATAATAATGCATCATATATATATATATATCTTTTCCAAAACAATTTCATTTGAAGATTTGCCACATAAGAGCTCTGATTTGAATATTCCTGTAATCAAATGGTATGCAATTGGCAGCATTTCCCAGTTGTAATTTTGAGTTTTTTCCAGATCAATTCCTATAGCAGTGCACACCCCCTTCTGCCCTGGTAGCTTTATTTGTTGAACTCCTTTGGCCAGCTTGGTTTGCTGTTTCATGGTTTGTGCATTCGTATTTACAAGGCTTAGTTCCCTAAAGAGTTTCTTTGCTCCCCATTATTTTGTAAAAGAAGCTTATTGAAAATTGCATTGTGTAAAAGGCCCAAGATGCATCTAAATATACTAACTGAAAAACTCATCATAATTATGCATTCGTATTTTAACCATAGAAAGATTCATTCAACTTTGGAAAGTTTTGAATAAAAATTAGCCTTTTAAGGATAAAATCAGTGAAGATTGTGCTCCTGAAAGTCGTTTTGGAATATATTTAAATATATACAAAATGAGTACCCCAATTTCAAGAAAAAATCGGGGCTTTAAGTATTATTATGATGGACCAAAATTCTTTTATCTTGCTTTAATTGAGGGGAATTGCAGGACTGATTATGCTATTTATTTTGATACTGATGCCCAATGACCTAGTTCTAGGATTGGTCTTTTAGTAAATAAAGTATATCAAATCGTTTTGTTTTGGCATGCCTTCAGAGTGACATATGGCAATGGAGCTCCAGGAAAAGTTTCACAGGAACTGTATTCAGCTCTTACAGGCATTCAGATGGGTTTGGCCGACGATAACATGGGATGGACAGTCGAGGTGGATGAGCGAGTTGATAGAGAATACTAATTGTATGCAAATTGCATATTATTAGGCAGTGGCGTTAAGGCCTACAATGTCATTGTTTTTGATACGATGATCCAAGGAGCTGATTTCACATCAGAATGTAAATAGTTCTTTGGTTTCATTCCGATAAAATTATAATTTATGAGCATTGGTAGACACGATTTGTATGTGATCCTTTTCTACCATTTGTTTGACTAGTTTAATGTTATCTTTTTGAATGGTAAATATAGGGTGTTTATTATAAGACCGGCCTTCAAATCTTGTCTACAGTGATGAATCTTTATTGTGGTCCCAACAATGTTATAAGAGGCAGAGCGGAAACCAGCTATCCCCTAATAAACAAATAGGGTAGTGTAATTAATACACTTGGTTTATTTGGAGATAGAATGCATAAAGTGTGTTCAGCCATTAGTGTTTCTTACGAGTTGTGTTCAGTCATTAGTGTTTCTTACGAGTTTTTGAAGTAACTTCTATTATTTCTTGCTTTGTGTACTTAGTGAAATTTTAGTTTTTGACTACGTCATAATCTTTTTATTCAACCTGTTGAAATCAGAGGGGATTTTGATTTGATCATTTCACTGGTGTTTATTTTCTACGAGGATGAAATTTTTTATAATATGGGCAGCATAAAACTTGCGTCTCTTTTTGAACATTCCAAATCTTATATTATGAATTTAATGATTGTGATAATTAGCATTCAAAATTCAGCACTCAATTGTTAACTATTTTTTGTTAATGGTAGCTTTAGATGGTCTTCTACGCAGTGTCTTGCATGTAGGAGAAGTCCTTTTTACGTTATTCTTTGAAAAAAACCAACTAACACGATTTTTTTTAAAATTTTAATTCAGGAAAAGATATATTGATTAATTATGTTTAATATTGACTTTGGGATAATGTTTCTTTTAAGGATAAATAATTAATTATTTAAGTGCCTTAGATCTAATTTCCATGGTTGATCAAAGAACGCCAGGATTTTGATTTGATAATTTTGTCGGTGTTTATTTTAAGAGGATAAGAAAGTTTATAATGTGGGTATTTTTTTTTTCCACGTCTCTTTTTTCATTATACCAAATCTTCTATTATGAATTTAACGATTGTGATAATTAGTGCTCAAAATTCAGCACTCTTCCTTTGTACTACGTAGATAAATTGTTAACTATTTTTGTTGATTGTGTAGTTTTAGAAGGTCTTCTATATGTTGAGAAATGTAGGGCAAAGAATAAGGGCTTCATTTAAATTAATTTCTCTTATATTTTTGACATTTTTTTGTGCATTAGAGTAGTATATTAACTTCATTATGTAGTTCTGTTTAACATCAAGACAAATGCCAACAAGAAGATCAAGAAAAACACAAGAACACTAGAAGTAGGTTCCAAGCTAGGGAAAAATCCCAAATGGGTAAAACCCAGAAAAAAAACTCTCTTGTAGAATCTGTTCAATGAAGACTTCTAAGACCAATACCCAAGCCAAACTAAGGGATGAGCCATCCAAACCCCAAATCAAATCTCTGCAAAGATCAGACTGAGGAAACCCTAGGTCTTCGTCCAAGGACTCACACGTGTAAGCAATGGCAACAGAAAAATCACATCTTCCTTCCTTTGCTGGCCTCCAAAATTCGCAAGACATACCTTCCTTCTTTTTACTGGATTAGATTGATTCTTCCTTCTTCGATCTGTCTTCTAATGAGGAGGACAAGTCTCTTTATATAGGCTTTCATGGAGGATGAATTGAGCCTTTCTAGGTTGACTTGTAGCTAGTTGGCCGACTCATCACTTGGAGGCTTCTAGACATTAAAGTTTACAATAATAATTTTCCTTTTTCGATACATGAGCCCCACAAAGTCTAGTACATCATGACCTTGACCCTTTGACTTGTCAACAAGACCCATATAGCACTCAATGGGTGTTTTGACCTAGGACTACAACAAGATGGGCAATAAACCCACTTAAAATAATAATATTTTTATTTTACAAATGATTTATTTTCTTTTTCTTTTTTGACAAGTACATCAATAATTGCATTTTCTTTTGATAAGTCCATCATCATGTTATGACCCAGTACAATAAATGAAGACCGAACTTAGTTACATTTTCAACACTCCCTCTTAACTAGGGAGGTCTTCATAACTGAAAATAGGTACAAGGACAGTAATTCCATTGGAACATTCTCATAAGAATAGTTAGATTGATAAGCCATCTTAAGCATCAACATTATGATCAATATACCCGCATTGTCAACATAGCAAGGCATGGACTAACAAGCTCTATCTCTCAATAGATCAGAGCACAATGTCAGGAGGCTTTACATGGGACATACACTACCTCTCAGGGCACATACCCCACTCGGGTGTTCACTAGGTATGTCCCTCTAGGACTATTCTTCTATTCGATTCCCAATCCTCAAAGAATATTGATCCTCTTCGACCGGTCTTCTCTTAGATACCTTGTTAGATCCTCAAAGAGCGTCGGCTATGATACTACTACCTATCTTGGATTCACAGTCCTCAAGGAGTATTGGTCTCAAATGCTTACCCTATCCTCCAGATGTCATTCTCTCCCCATGGCCTTCATTGAGACTTACGGTTGTTAGTCCTGGTCCAGTGCATGACACATGAAGTAGAAAACTATGTCTGCCACTCCCTCTTAACCAATGAGGGGTGTCCAATATTGATCATCATCAGCTACTTGATAGTAGCTCTCAAGGCTCTTTCATCATCATCATCACACGTACGAGCTTTCTTTGAATGTCCTAGAGCCCCAAGAACAGTAGCAACATCAATCAACTTGCAACAACTACATTTGTCACAAACCAATCATCATAGAGCATGAACATGGCTCCCTCTGAACATCGGGAAAGTGATCTATGATATTATCGTCGAACCATTTGCAACCTGCTCTCACATCTGCCATCATGAGGTACAACAATTACTTTGGACCTACCAAGGCAGTAACTCGATGGAATCAAGACTATCACAGATTTTTCATATAACATGATTGTGTAGAGCTTATTAGAGTATCATGTCATCATCAACATCATGGACTTTTATCATCATCAGTGTTTTCAGCAGAATCATTGATATCATGCCTTGACCAATCATCTATTCCTACATGTCACCTCATTATGTTGCAACTGAACCAACAGGATCCTCAGAGACTTGCTTCAAAACATATAGAATAGATATCAATGGCAGTATTGTCATGGTCATTCTTCTTAGAAGAAATCACCCCATGATATCACATATACATGATCATTATACAATATTGTTCAACTTGCAACCGAAGTTGCACGAAACGAGGAAACGGGTACGAGTTTCCGAAACGGGCACGGGTATGAAAAGTGACCCCCCCAAATTTTGGAAACGGGGAAACACGAATATATATATTAGGACATCTAAGAAATATCTGCAATCATAAAGCATGAATGAAACATTCTAATTTAAACAATGTAAACTTTGAAACGGGAACTATAAACTCAAAACGAGAACTCTGGCAAAAAAACCCCATAAAAACATCAAAAATAGTGCTAAAAACGAAAAGTGTTGGTGCTGAAATAAGACTTTCTTTTTTCTAGGGTAAATTTTCAATATGTTTTAAAAATGGTGGTGAAAACTAATTTTTTGTGCAAAAATTGTCCAAAAAACACCCTCAAAACGAAGTGTTGATGTTCGAATAACATATATATATTTTTTTCAATGGTAAATTTTGTGCAAAAAACACCTTCAAAACTAAAAGTGTTGACGGTGGGATAACAAAAAAAATTTCAAGGGTAAAATTTCAACATTTTGAAATAATGGCGTAAAATATTTTATTATGACTTTGAAAAACATTAAAATTA
>APFE030270210.1:154273-199564 GCA_000404065.3 Pinus taeda
TTTAAAAAAAGAAAAATAAAACAACTTGAAAATTCGTTAAGTAATCATAATTTAAAATTTTTTGGAGATAATAAATTTTAAAGTATGAAAAATAAGTCTTCTAAAAAAAGGTATGATGCATCAACACGTTGCGTCTACACATTTCAAAATCAACATGAAAATCACTAATATTTAAAAACAAATATTTATATTTGATACATAAGAAAATTTAAAATGTCAAAAATATGCTTCCAACAAAAAGAAGTGTATTCTGTTTAACCACTTTTGAAAATCGGGTCACGTTTTTACTACCCCTACAAAACGAGTAATCGTATCGGTTATTTAAAGTGCAAAAAACTAAGCTTTAAAAAACACGTGTGTTCTGCATAACCCCTTTTCAAAATCGAGTCACTTTTTTGCTATCTCTACAAAACGGGTAACAATATGGGTTCCTGTTTCAAAGTTTACATTGTTTTTATTACATTATGATAAAATTATACGAAGAGCTTTGGCGTAAATCACATGTAAGAGACCTTTGTCGACGCGTTTCGAACCAACTAGTGTGGTTCATCGTCAGGACAAGTTGAAGATCAGATCCAGCTTAGCACGTTTAAATAGTGTATGCAGAGACTCCAACGGCTATATTGCCAACGACTAATTAGTCGTTGGCAATATAGCCGTTGGAGTCTCTGCATACACTATTTAAACGTGCTAAGCTGGATCTGATCTTCAACTTGTCCTGACGATGAACCACACTAGTTGGTTCGAAACGCGTCGACAAAGGTCTCTTACATGTGATTTACGCCAAAGCTCTTCGTATAACTATGATGAATCACAGAAGTTTCAATTCTACAATTGTTTCCCTGTATGATAAAATTGTCAATTGTCAATGCATTAACTATAAGTCTCTAAATTTACATCACATTTACGTATGAATGATCACATAATGAAAATAGAAATATCCAAAATTAGCGACGAGAAATTTCTAATTTCTTGTCTCGTGCTTGATTGGGAGTCTCATCCTACATAGTCGAACGACTTTAGTGCTCTTGATTAAATACAAGTTTCATACCCGAGTACCTTACATGCTCTTGATTATTGGAAGTCTCCCCTGCATTGAGGGCTTGGTTCTATTGATTAAATACAAGTTCCATACCCTAGTACATGATAAAATCCAATGGAAACATTGCAATCCCCCCAATCCTAAAATCCTGAAAAACAGATAAGTCAGCTGGATTTTGAGTGAGATCTAAAATTCTACTTTCTCCATATGAAATCCAATGAGGGCGAAACCACTCTTAAACATCTTGAGTCATTTCATGGTAATGTTAAAAGTAAAAGTGATATTCTCCTTTATTTTTCATTTTCATCCTTTTACTTTAAGAATTTAACATTACCATGAAGTTCATTTTAATAACCTAGTTAAAAAGTAGAAGACAAAAATAAAAAATAAAAAAAAAATCAAACTGCATGTGGAAACGACGTCGTACAGCGCAGAAACATGTTTTTGGCCGTACTGGCCACGTTTCCGCCTCGAGAAACATGCCAGTATGGTCAGAAATGCGTTTCTGGGCCGTACTGTACGCGTTTTTGAGTTTCGTTTCCGTTTCCATACAAAAACTCCTCCCCTGCCCATGTTTCCTGCAACATAGCTTGCAACATAACATCAATGTCAATTGGATGGTTGCCAAATATATAGATCAAAACTACAATAAAATGTTCAAAGTATCATATGTCATGAGCCATGATGCAATGCATTCTACCAATGCAACTATATGCCATACTCTAACAAAACAGAGTATCAATATGATAGAGCATCATCAAAAGAGAAAATCCTTAGGATCTTCTTCCTTCGTTTTCTTCGTCTCAGGTTCTTTGACTTCTTCAGCTGCATGGGCTCCATCCTTCTGCTTTGTATCTTTTCTTGAATTAGGCTCTTGCACCATCTTCAAACAATTTTTTTGTTGAGTCCTAGCTCGTTATATTCGAAGCACCTTTCAATGTCTTGCTTCTTCGGATGTCGAGACCTTCCAAACTTTACTTTGCTTAATGTGTTCATTCTTGCTGCATACACTTGAGATTTTCCTAGAGGATCAATCTCCTCCTTGGCCTTCAAACGAGATTCTCCCATTATACATTGAGACCATAGATCATAAAAAAAGGTCTCTTTCCTTGCGTAAATGTCATACACAAATGAGCTCCATTCTTGAGGAGGAGCATTGAGGATAATTGTTTTTATTTCTGCGTTGGAGATCATCTCGCCAAGGTCCTGCAACTAATCCCTTAATCATGATATCTTGACTAGGTAAGTTGCAATATCTTCATCAAACATAATTATGATCTTTTACAACTTGTTTCTCAAGGTTATCTTCTATCATGAAGTGCTAACACAATACAACTTATTCAACATGTCATATATTTCCTTGGCCTTGTTTAGCTTTTCCACAAACATAATGAGATGCTCCTTGATGCATTCAATTAGTATCATCAGGGCTCTTATCTTGCTCTAGTAGAACTTGTTCCATTCATCCATGTTCTTGTTTGGTTTTGACACCTTTCCTTGAACAATGTCCATGACATTATTCTCTATCAAGATGAGGTCTATCCTCTTCTTCCACCCTTGGTAGTTAGAGACACCCTCAAGTTTATTGTTGTCCTTGAAAAACACATACATGTTGAACGCTGGAGATCCTTGAGATAAAACTCCCTCTGGACTGATGTTTTTTTTACTGCCAATAAATTGTTGCTCTTCTTCTGAAGTCACTTTTTGCATAGGTTCTAACTATTTAGGATACACTTGCTATAGGTATGTCACTTACATCTATTGCATATACGATGACAGTCAATTATCTCGCACTAGGCCTTGGTCACTCTGCCTATAGTTAGCCTTTCCAACTTGATCAAAGCTAATATATTTACACTAGAGACTTTACCCTAGGGGTTCACAAAATGAGATCCTTAACACATAGCAACAATAAATAATACCACTAATTACTTATGAAAACGAATATACCTTTTCATTTGAAGGTCGGTCCAAAATTAGATTTAGAATGCATTGTGTATATGTACTACTATAGGTTGGTCCCACTGTCACTTGAGGAGTTTCGAACAGCAGACAAGTATATGTGCCCACCTGACCACTGTAGGTTTCAGACATCAAATAAATTTGACCTTCTACACAGTTGAGCAAACAAGATGATGAAACTTGTGATGGGCCTCGAGAGCTCTTCTCTGGTTTGGTCTAGGTCTTCCACCTGTACACAAAGACTACGTCCAGAACTCACTCTTCATCCACAAGTAGGTGACTTTACACAATACTTAATTTGGATTTGCAACATGCTCAAAATTTTAATGAATTTCGCTTGGCAACAATAATATGTCTTAATGAACAAAGACTCTTGGATCTCTACAGAGATTACTTATGCACAAATGATTTCACTTAGAACCTTCGTGTTTCCAAATTTTCGGGTATGGTAATGCTTTAGAACTTATGATTTTCGAACCAAATATATACATAGGAGTTTTGATACCCAACAATTTCAGCTCTCTACACATAACACTCGAATATGATGACACCTTGTTCAGAACCTTTAAGGCTTATACAAAAGACAAATTTGATCTACGATTTTGCACAACAATGTACTCGGATCGTAGGTGTAAAACTTGTGCACAAAATTTTGATTCTACTTCAAGAACTTGCACTATACACAGAGATATTTTATGCCAACAAGTAGATTTCTAATCATGAAGAAGCTTTGCTAACGTAGTACACATACTAGTGATCTTGCCGACCTGTAGATGATCTTCACTATATTAGTCAGAGAGTGTGGTCTTACACAAATAACTTTATCAACACTTCGATTTCAAGAATTATGCCTTTGCTTTACTTTAGAATGCCCTTTGTACACCTTCGCTCTGAGGTAAAATAAGTTTGTGCTCTTTATGCAAAGGTGAGGACTAGAAAACAAGCCCATAAATTCTTGCTTTGCTTGTAAAATGATACGGTCTCACTGGGTTTGCCAATTTTGACATTTCACTCTTAGAAGAATTAAGCCTTTGTGCCTTTGCTCCAAAAAGATGCACCTCCAAATATTCTTGCTTTGATGAAAATAGGTCTGCAGACTTGATTAGGTCTCCAATGAATGTTTGATTTATCCACTTCAGTGTGCAGCTTAGGGAGGGATGTTAGATTAACCCTTTTATGGAGCACGACTTGAAGACCCTCCAAAAACTCTTGCTTCCCTGAATGATGTGATTTATACAGAGACTAGGACTTGAGATTTTATGCCCAGAACTTTGTCACAAACTCGGTCTAGTAGATCCATCTTCTTGGGATGGATTGAAGTCAATTGATCTTCTCATCATCCTACTGATCAAAGGCCTTAGCCCTGATACCATGTTGAGAAATCTAGGGCAAAGAATAAGGGCTTCATTCAAATTGATTTCTATTATATTTTTGACATTTTCTTGTGCATTAGATTAGGATATTAACTTCATTTTGTAGTTTTGTTTAACATCAAGACAAATGCCAACAAGAAGATCAAGAAAAACACAAGAACACCAGAAGTAGGCTCCAAGCCAGGGAAAAACCCTAAATGGGGAAAACCCAGAAAAAATATTTCTTATAGAATCTGTCCAATGAAGACTTCTAAGACCAATACCCAAGCCAAACCAAGTGATGAGCCAGCCAAACCCCAAATCAAATCTCTGCAAAGATTAGACTGAGGAAACCCTAGGTCTTCCTCCAAGAACTCGCACGTGTAAGCAATGGCAACAAAAAAAATCTCATCTTCCTTCCTTCGCTGGCCTCCAAAGTTTCATTGGATAGATCTTCCTTCGTTTCGCTAGATCATATTGATTCTTCCTTCTTCGATCTATCTGTTGAGATGTCGGTGTTGTCACTGATGGCCATATGGATTGAATATAGCATAAGCACTGAATATATATTTATAGACAGAATCCTAAGAAGCATTGGACCCAAGAAGCAATCCCAAGGAGCAAGAGGAGCAATACCAAAGAGAAGAGCGAGAAGCAGTCCAAAGAGAAGTCATCGAGAGCCAAAGGGAAGCCATCAAAAACTAAGAGCAGGAGCCAAGACAAGCCAAGGAGGAGCAGATCCAAGAGAAGACCGCATATGCCCAAGAGAAAGAGCCAAAAGGAAAAAATAGTGGTATCGAAGTTTCAAAGCCCAAGAAAAGAAAGAAAAAAAAGTATCGGAGGAGTGAAGAACAGTAATATCAGAGGAGCAACAAGAAATGATATTTTGGAACAAAGCCAAATAAGAGCCAAATCGAAGAAATATCATATCGAAGTTTTTATTGTGTGTCACATCTCCGATCTTTGATCTTCAACTCCGATCTCTGATATCTGATCTTCGATCCCTGATCTACGACCCGATTTCCGATCTCCGATCCCCGATCTGTGACCTGATTTCCGATCTCCGATTTTCGATTTGTTCCAACTTTCGATATGTGGACCCAACTTGATTTAAGTTAATGATTTAATTTTTAAATGATATCCACCACTTTATCAGAACTTTGGCATGTGCACAACCTAAACATCCCCGATATCCATGTGGTCCTGATGTATAGGAGTAAAGTGATGATGTGGCATGTGGGACCTCCTGACATCCATTATAATATGGTTTCACAATGTTTAAATGTATTCGTTTGATTAAAAGTTATGGCCCCTCCTAACTTGCTATTATAATATGATTTCCGTAACAATGAAACTATGTTATATTTGGTCGATTATTAACAAAGACCACTTCCGACAAATATTTAATATATTTTCAATGTGCCACCTCATGCACAAGTCAACCTCTCCTCTAATGAACGTGTCTTTTCGTTTATTGGCGAAAATCGTATAAACACAAGCTAAATAATTCATTGCAAGTATCTATCTCGGTCATCCATCACAGAGAGAAATACACAGTTCACAACTGGTGAACTTAGAAGTGTCGAGGAGCAAGAAAATATTGTTTTGGGCAAATTCTTTTCTGGACAATCTTGTGTTAAGAGGTCGGATTTCTTGCACAAAACCACGTACATACTTGACAAGCTTAAGCTACGGGCAAGAGAACTCGAATAGATCTGAAGTATACACTTATTGTAAAGCTCTAATTGCATATTACAACTCGGTGCTTTGATTTGGGAAAGAAAAATGAAGAATTAAGCCTCGTTGCTCAGCTTGAGGGGTATAACCTCGGACCAGTCCTCAACTATAACTCGGTGAGTGGACAATTGCACTGTTTTGGCTCGGACCTTGCTTATACACATCAGACTTAAGGTTGCACAGTGATCAAGTCTCTTAGAGGCACAATTTTGGAGCTCACCTCGTACCTATTGCTACATGGTGTTGTAAAACGCTTGAATAACAGTCTCATTTTGGAGAGATACACTTACATTCACACTTGTATAAACCTGTGTTTGTTGGGAGCTTAGAGTATACTACAGTGAATAGAGAGCTCGGACTTGTGCAGATCTCGGACAAGTAAATTGTTTGAGAGACTCAAATTAATAGTGTAAATTGTGGAGGGCTCAGACAGACATCCTGTTAGAGTTAACTCAAGATAGTCGTCTTGAAAGAAGGCTTGGACCTGTTGCTTTAAGGAAACTCAGATTACAGTAGTAGCATTTAGAAATATCTTGTTGTTGAAGCATTGTGAAGACTTCCTTGGATAGTTCTTGGAGAAGCCCTTGAAGAGGCTTAGAGCAGGTGCAAAACTTGGTTTGTCTACTGAAGACATCTTGGAGGTCTTGGAGATATTATTGGAGACTATGATGCATTGAAGAAATCATGAGGTGACTTTGGAGATATTTGTTTGAGTGACATGAAGAGCAGTGATGACACCTTCTAAGATGACAAGGTTGTCATTGATGAAGTGATTTGGAGAAGACATTGTTGAAGAGATTAACAGAGCTCATTAAAGAAGATATTGGGAGCTATGAAGAATCATTAAGCTTATCCTAACGAATTGAAGTTGAGGGTTGGAGCCCAAGAGGTTGGAGTCTCATAGAGACAAGGTTGGTGCCTTGAAAGATAGGGTTGGAACCCTAGAGGATAGAAGTCCTCAAGGGATCAGGTTGGAGCCTGTATCAGAGATAGGGTTGGAGCCCTAGAGGTTGGTGCCTCAAAGTTGACAAGGCTGGAGCCTTAGAAAGTCCAAGTTGGTGCTTGGCATAATATAAGTTGGAGCCTGGGAGATTGAATATTGGTGTCTTCATCTAGGGTTGGATCCCTACACTATTATTGTACTCAATATATCTGATTAATAAAATTATTTATTTTATCATTGTTCATTTTTTGTGTTCTAATTATAAGTGATATAATTAGTAAAAATAACAATTGAAAAGAAATATTGATTCGCCCCCTTCTGTATTTCCAACAATTGGAATCAGAACCAATACCTTCACTTAAAGCCTAACAACTTGAAGGTTGATCCGTAGAACACAAATGGCAAATCCATGGAAGAAAGCCTCTAATCCTTGTAAAGATGTCTCTTCCTCATCCGTGAAAACTGAAAACAATCAAATTGGGAAATTTCCATTGTTCAATGTAAATTTTGATATATGGAAGGTAAGAATGAGGAATTTCTTAATGGCTCAAGGTGTTGCAGTTTGGGAATCAGTGATCACTGAAAATTCTATGGAAGAAGAATCCAGGGAATATAATGGAGGAGCGATGAATACAATCTTAAGTGGGTTACCGGATGCTACAAATACCAAAGTGGATACATGTTCATCAGCAAAAGGTATGTGGGACAAAATTCGTGATCTGCACTCAAGAGAAGCATTGACCATCACTGTTAGACAAGAAGATGATGGAAAGCAAGAAGGAAATCCAGAATCCATTAAGGAATTTGAAAACATGAGTGAAGACATCAAGGCCAAGGAATACCTAGAAGATGAAGAGAGTAAAGATGACTTCGAAGAAGATCTCATGGCGAAGCTTGTAGGTTCCCTAAAAGAGATAAGCAGTTTGAAAAAAGAGAATGAGGAGCTCAAGAAGAAATCATAAGATGGTAACCATGACCTTGACAAGACAAGGAAGGAAGTTAACCTCTTTAAGGTTCAAGTTCAAGAAAGAGGTGAGGAGCTCACCAAGCTTATGGAGGAATTTCATCAAAACAAGAGAAAGCATCCTGTAGAAGTCATATCCATGAAAAATCAATTGGATAAGGCAAAGAAAAGGGAAGAAACTTTATCAAGCCATCTTAAACAAATACATGAAGACTTGAACACACATAAAGCAGAAATTGATCAATACAAGGAAGAGGCCTCCTCCCTCAAATCTCAACTAGAAGAAGGAAAGAAACAAGCACAAGGAGTTGAGAAGGTGATGGAAGCTTTGGCACTTATAGAAGGACAAGTTGATCAAGCAAAAAAGGAAATAGATACCATGACATTCCAACTAGAAGAAAATGATGAAGAAATATTCAAATTAAAATCAGATATCACCTAAAGGCTGAAACATGTGAAGCAACTAGGTTGAAGGAAGAAATGGAGATCAATTTAGAAAACAAGGATGATGAATGCAAGAAAATAAAAGAAGAAATTGATATCTTGAAAAAGGAAGTTGATCATCTGAATAAGATTCTAAAGAGATCCAAACCCTAGATGACATCCTAAGTCATCCAAGATCTCCTCTTGATAAATCAGGGTCTTGGTTATGCAAGTGAACCCTCAAACAAGAATGATGCAAACCTTAATGCTTCAAGCAACAAGGATGTGGAGAAGCTTCGAAGAAATATCGATGCTCCAAGTTCCAACAAAGGAAAGGAGAAGAGTCAAGATGACATTGGAAAAAATCCTACTCCAAGAAGACTTGTAGATGGTGTCAAGACTGCAAGAGGCAATAAATTTGATCAAAGGCTTCCAAGACAGAATAACTTTAGAAGTACATTGAGACAAACTGTGCATAAAGTGTAAAGGATGCAAGAGAAAAAGGATATCATCAAAGAATTCCGAGGCAAAATGATTTCAGAAGTGCATCAAGGCAATCATTATTTCCTAGGCACCAAAATTTATTTCATGGTTATTGTTATTCCTGCTCAAATTTTAGACACAGGGCTAAGCACTATAGAGCATATGAAGATCCCTATGAGTTCTCCAGAACAAGATTTACAAAAAGAAACTATGCTCTCTCTCATGTTTAAGGCTGAGTGCTTGAAATGTCATAACATTGGACATGTGGCTTGTGATTGCAACTTATCTTAGTTCCTAAACAAGCTCAAAGCATAACTACCAAGCCAGAAAAGAAAGTCACACAAGTCTGAATAAAGAAGCATATTGGATTAGAAATCCTCTTGAACACTCAAGCCAACAACACATGTTGTTGGTCTGATGAATACATCTTTGACAAATTTTGATGATGAGATTCTGTCAAGAAGAGAACATCCATACTGTCAGGGGGAGTTTGTGTTTCTGAATTGTTTTTGCAAAAGCTATCTATGAAGAGCCCTACGAGACACTTGATGAGACACATATGGAAAATCGTGCTATTAGGCATATCTCCCGATAGATCATTTCCCGGAAGTAACTCCATTGAATAAAATCGTCCATTGATTCAAGATATCTTCCACTTGCAACAATCTTTCTTGTCTGAAGCAAACATAAGAGCTAG
This sequence comes from Pinus taeda, assembly GCA_000404065.3. Taxonomy (NCBI): domain Eukaryota; kingdom Viridiplantae; phylum Streptophyta; class Pinopsida; order Pinales; family Pinaceae; genus Pinus; species Pinus taeda. Next base: position 163,877 of record APFE030270210.1, read on the forward strand.
AGGAGTTTATGCAGGCAGGGGGAGTTGATTGATCATCTACAATTGAGTTGTAGACAGTCACCAACGTTGGAAAATTACGGTTTGCTTGTGTTGAGATCCGATTGATAGCAGAATGCAGTAAATGCTTGGTAAAGATAGAAAAATGAAGTTGATCTCGAAAGATTCTGAACAGAGCTAAAATATGGAAATGACATTTGTGGAAGCAGACAATAGTTGAATGAGAAGGATATATAAACAACTACAAAGTATTTGAACTGGTATTTGAGTCTTTGCAAAGAATAATATAAAACCAAATATTATAATACTTGACAGATGGAGTAAAATAGATCTAGATCAATATAACATCATTGGAGAATTATATAACAGAATGGCAGAGGTGACTGAGCAGCATGATGATGACAGAAAAGGGAGCACAGGTTCAGGGGGAGTTGTACAAGCAACTGTCTAAGCAACAACGAAAGAGGCAACATGATAAGAAAGAGCAGCATGTCGAGGAAACATAACTATTGTTGAGATGTCCTTCAAATAGGCCGTAAAATTCATTAAGAAATTGCTGAGCGCCCCATTTTCCATTGATGCCAAAGGGGGAGATTGTTGAGATGTCAGTGTTGTCATTGATGGCCATATGGATTGAATATAGCATAAGCACTATATATATATATATATATAGACAAAATCCCAAGAAGCATTGGACTCAAGCAGCAGTCCCAAGGAGCAAGAGGAGCAATACCAAAGAGAAGAGTGAGAAGCAGTTCAAAGAGAAGCCATCAGGAGCCAAAGGAAAGCCATCGGAAGCCAAGACTAGGAGCCAAGACAAGCCAAGGAGGAGAAGATCCAAGAGAAGACCGCATATGCCCAATAGAAAGAGCCAAAATAAAAAAGTAGTGATATTAGAGTTTCAGAGCCAAGAAAAGAATGAAAAGAAGTATCAGAGGAGTGAAGAAAAGTTAAACCAGAGGAGAAAAGAGAAACAATATTTCAGAAGAAAGCCAAATTGGAGAAATATCATATCGGTCTTTAAATCATATCGACATTTTTATTGTTTGTCATGTCCTCGATCTCCGAATCCGATCTCCAATCTTCGAATCTGATCTCCGATCTCTGTTGGAAATACCGAGGGGGGGGGGGGGAATCAGTGTTCCTTTTCAATTGTTATTTTTACTAGTTAAATCATTTATATTTAGAACACAAAATGAACAATAGGAATAAATGCTTTTATTAATATAATCTTTACAATAAATTAGGTACAATATATACAGGGCTCCAACCTATTGCCAAGCACCAACTTGGACTTTTTGTGAGGCTCCAACCTCTAGGGCACCAACCTTGTCTTGTCAAGGCACCAACCTCAAGGGCTTCAACCCAATCTTATCAAGGCACCAACCTTGGATTTAGGAGCACCAACTCCAAGGACACCAATCCTTCCAATTCTGAGGCACCAACCCCAAGGGCTTCAACCCTATCTTCTCAAGGTATGTTTGATAGTAATTCTCTGCTCCCAAAATCTTCTTCACTGAATTCTGTCAATCTACAGCTTCACTGTAGTCTCCATGCTACATCATCAATGAAAACCTATCTTCATATCAAGGAGTCTTCACAACTCTTCATATTGCCCACACAAAGTCTGCAAAGTTACCTCATGATGATTTCAAATAGCCATCATAATCTCCAATAATGTCTCCCAGATCTGTTGTTGATTTTCAACAAGATATCTTCGATAAGTTGCACTAAGCCTCAATGTCTGCACACAAAAAAACAATTATTTGTTTATCAACCCTCTGTTCTTACTGTTGCGGTAACTGTTCTGGGAGTGACTGCTTCTTATTGTCGTGATATCTTACTTCCAAGAAACAAACTCACAAACACTTCAATGTTGGTGTTGTATACTGCTCCCTTCAAATGATGACAGATGAAACTTTATTTCCTTTCACAGAACTGTTCTTCAAATTGCGTTATGTACTTCTTCCATAGATTAATTTACCACAGGTCTGAGCCTTTCAAAGACTAACCCAATCAACAGAATTGCATCGTCCTTCAGCTTCCTTCTGTCCTGCTGGACCTACGACTTCTCAACCTTTTGACTTCTTCTTTCATTCGCTTGACCTTCACCTTCCTTTGTTCCTTCAAGTTCACGAGTTGTGAACTGTTACTTCTTCTCTCTGTTAGATGCCCGAGATCAATTCTTAGAATTGAAGCATTTTAACTTGTTTTTTATACTAGTTTCACCAATGACCAAAGGACACGTCTATTTGGAGGGAGGCCAACTTGTATATTAAAACTATATATCAGAGAGTCTTTTATCCACAGACTTGATTATTCACGGAACCCATGTAAGAGCTGTTATACCCACATGGAGGTCTCGCATTAATCGCAATTGCAACATTCATGAAAATAGGAGTTTTTACAAGTGTGCACATGCTCTGGTTGCCAATGGAGTGGATTTGATATTCAATGAACTGTTTTTAATGAATCCATCGGGTCCACAACTCTATCGCAGTCGGAGGCTTGCACATAACACAGCCGATTCCTCTACTGTCGACAGAGTTGATGCAATATGATATTAAACAATTGTTAATAAATCCGTTGGGTCCATAGCCTTATCGCAATCGACGGTTTGACATCCCTTTGAAACTTTCAATTACTACGGATGCGATATTTTATTAAGTCATGCTATAATGGTGCAACGGGTCCGCAATGCTATCCCAGTCAGTGGTTCGGGGGTTTATCACAATCGCAATTTTTAATGTGACATCCCTTTATAACTTGCTATACATAACTTCTGACGTGGCGGACACGATATAACATAACGATGTATTCTAATAGAGTGGTCGGGTCCGCATATATATTGCAATCAACGATTTGAACAAAACATCCCTATATGGCTTGCGATTATGCGACAACTGCGATATTGTATAGGGCTGTTACCATAACCTGTTTCGGGTCCATAGTACATATCACATCGGGGTTTTGGGTAGTGGCACATAATAGACCGCTGGTAAAGTCGCCCATATAAAGCCGTCGATGTGTTTTATTACATGTGTTGAGGATTTTAATGGGTTTCCATGATTTAACACTCCCTCTACTTATTTCTTCGATATTACTGTTAACTCCTCCGTTAACACTGTTTATGTACCTCCGCCGAAGTGTTCCTCTTTGATTCTCATGGCTTGCAATGACCTCTTCCTCTTACTCTTTGGCTTCATGATGGCTTCCGATAAACTACTTCCGATGAACTCTTCTGATATATCTTCTTTGACTGCTCCTGTTCTTGACTTCCAATGGCTTCCAATGTCTTTCCAATGGTTTCCCTGATGGCTTTGATCCTTGGCTTCTTGCTCCTATTTCTTCACGGATCTGCTCTGCTTCTCCTTGGCTTCATATCATCATTTAGTATCCTAGAATATTGCCATATTGACATCAATGACAATCTAGATCAACAATCTCCCCCTTTGTCATTGATGTTAATATTCTTCTTCTCTCCCCATTTGACATCAATGGAAAATGAGTGCTCAGTGATTCCCCCTATCGAATTTCTCCCCCTATCAAACTGCGTCTGTTCTTTATGAATAGTAGATCTTCATGGGTATGTTACTCCCCCTATCATAGTGTTTTTTTTAACTCAAGATAGAAGGATTGATGCCTTATCATCAACTAGCACATTATCCCTTGTTAATGTCTCAAAAAACTACTTTATCATGGCTTCAACAATGCTTAAAGATGCTCCACTAACAGATTTTGATATCCAATTTGTGATTGTCTTTTAAATTCTTTCTACTGATTGACAACTGCTCTTGCTTCAAGCTCCATTCCCAGATGTATTTGCTTGTTTGAAGGTTGCTTCTATTTGTGTCCATAATTTACCTATTCTTACATCATATCCCTGAGTCGAGACATTCAACTTCTGTAATAATAGCAACATAGTTATTTTCCTTATTAGCATTAGATGGCCTTCTTTGTCGGTCCAATTTATGCTTAGTGATCAAGTGAAAAAAACATCTTCATCAACAATCCATTGGATAGTTAAGAGATCATGTTCTTTCAAAGGAGTGTTCCTGAGAAAATGATCCATCAAAGAATTATTGTCAATATAGTTCATCAAGGATTACATAAGGCCCATCCACAGATGGCTTTTGCACGAATGCTTAATCATCATAAGCTCCCCCTAATTGTATGCATGATCTTCCTTTTGGCAGAGTCTCCCCATCAAATGCTTAGATTGTCGAAGATCAGGTCAACAACATGTGTTGTTGGTTGGAGAGTTCAAGGGACTTTCGAATTGTATTTGCTTCCTTCTCCATACTTGTGTAATTTTCTTATCTGGCATAGTTCTATCTTGAGTAGGTGCCCAAATCAAGTTACAATTGTGTGCCATATGACCAATGTTATGACACTTGAGGCATTCTATGTTGTTCACGAATAAGAATTCATTACTTCTTCTTGAAAAATTGTTCCTCGGAGATTATTGGGGACCATAATATCTATCTTTATGATATGCCCTACAATATTTTGCCATGTGTCCAAGGTTTGTACAAGCATTACAATAACCAAGAAATAAACTTTGGTACCTGGGAGATGGAGATTTCCTTGATGTACTTTTGAAGTATTTTTGCCTTGAAATCCTTTGATGATAACCATTACTTCTCGCATCCTTGACATCATCTACATTTATTCTTGGAGCGGGATTTCTTCCATTGTTGCCTTGACTCTTCTCCTTGCCTTTACTGGAACTGGGAGCATCAACATTTTTTCTGGCTTCCTCACATCCTTTTTGTTTGAAGCATTATCCTTCTTGCTTGAGGATTCACCTTCATAACCAAGACTTGATTTATCAAATGGAGATCTTTGATGGTTGAGCATGTCATCCAAGGCTTGAGAGCTCTTCAAGATTTTGTCCATTCCTTCAACTTTTTTCTCGAGGGAGACAATCTCTTCTTCCAATCTTTCGCAATCATTATTCTTCTTAGCAATTTGTTTCTCAAACTCTTCCTTGATACGTATTGCTTCATTTGCTTCTATTTTAAGGGAGATGATATCTAACTTCATTTTGAATATTTCTTAATTTTCCTTTGCTAGACTGCTCTCCATTTCTTCCTTGATCCTTGTAGATTTTCATGTTTCAGCCTTGAGAAGGTTGATTTCAAATTTTAATTTAAAGATTTATCCATCCTTTGATTTTAGTTGACATATCATGGTGTTTCTCTCCTTTTCTACTTTATCAACCTGTCCTTCTATGATTTCCAATGCTTTCATTGTCTTCTCAACTCCTTGCGCTTGTTTCCTTGCTTCTTCTAGTTGTGATCTAAGGGAGGAGACCTCTTCCTTGTATTGATCAATCTCTGTTTCAAGTTTTTTCAAGCTCTGGTGCCTTTGTTCAAGGTGGCTTGACAAGTTATCTTCCCGTTTCTTTGCTTTATCCAGTTGATTTGTCATGGATATGACTTCTTCATGATGCGTTCTTTTGCTTTGATGAAATTCCTTCTTAAGCTTGGGAAGCTCTTCATCCCTTTCTTGTACTTGAAGCTTGACAAGGTTAAATTTCTTCCTTGTTTGGTATTGTTCAACAACTAGCGCTTTCTTATTAAGTTCCTCATTTTCCTTTTTCAAATTGATAATCTCTTCCATGGAAGCCATAAGTTTAGTGAGGAGATCTTCTTCAAAATATTTTTCATTATCTTTTTTAGCTTCTATGATGGGTTCTGGATTTCCTTCTTGGTTTCCATCATCTTCTTGACTAGTGGTCACGGTCAATGCTCCTTTTGAGTGAAGGTCATGAAGTTTGTCCCATATACCCTTCACTGATGAACATTTTCCTAAATTGTTCTTTATAGAATCTGGTAGCCCATTCAAGATTGCCTTCATTTCTTTTGCATTGTACTCCTTGGATTCTCCATCCATCATGCTAGCAACAATCACTGATTTCCAGATTTCAATGCCTTTAGTCTTTAAGAAATTCCTCATTCTTGCTTCCCATATATCAAAGTTTCCATTGAACCATGGAGCCTTCACAAATTAATTGACTTCTATTTCAGTGGTAGAGGGAGACACATCCTTAGGAGGATTGGAGACTTTCTTCCTTGACTTTGCCATTTGTATTCTAATGATCAACCTTCAATTTGTTAAGGCTTTGAGTGTAGGTAACTGGTCTGACACTAATTGTTGGAATACTGAGGGGGGGGGGTTTCGTGTGAATCAATATTCCTTTTTAGTTATTATTTTTACCAGTTAAATCATTTATATTTAGAACACAAAAAGAACAATAAGAATAAATGCTTTTATTAATATAATCTTTACAATAAATCAAGTACAATATATATAGGGCTCCAACCTGTTGCCAAGCACCAAATTGGACTTTTTGTGAGGCTCCAACCTCTAGGGCACCAACCTTGTCTTGTCAAGGTACCAACCTTGGATTTAGGAGCACAAACTCTAAGGACACCAATCCTTCCAATTCTGAGGCACCAACCTCAAGGGCTCCGACCCTATCTTGTCAAGGCACCAACCTTGGATTTAGGAGCACCAACTCCAAGGACACCAATCCTTCCAATTCTGAGGCACCAACCCTATCTTTTCAAGGTATGTTTGATAGTAATTCTCTGCTCCCAAAATCTTCTTCACTGAATTTTGTTAATCTACAGCTTCACTATAGTCTCCATGCTACATCATCAATGAAAACATGTCTTCATATGAAGGAGTCTTCAAAACTCTTCATATTTCCCACACAGAGTCTGCAAAGTTACCTCATGATGATTTCAAATAGCCATCATGATCTCCAATAATGTCTCCAAGATCTGCTGATGCTTTTCAATAAGATATCTTTGATAAGTTGCGCTAAGCCTCAATGTTTGCACATAAAAAAACAATTCTTTGTTTTTCAACCCTCTATTTTTACTATTGCGGTAACTATTTCGGGAGTGGCTGCTTCTTATTGTCACGATATCTTACTTCCAAGAAACAAACTCACAAACACTTTGATGTTGGTGTTTTCTACTGCTCCCTTCAAACGATTACAGATGAAAACTTTATTTCCTTTCACAGAACTGTTCTTCAAATTGCATTATGTACTTCTTGCATAGATTAATTCACAAACACTTCAATGTTGGTGTTGTCTACTTCTCCCTTCAAACGATGACAGATGAAACTTTATTTCCTTTCATAGAACTGTTCTTCAAATTGTGTTATGTACTTTTTGCATAGATTAATTTATCACAAGTCTGAGCCTTTCAAAGATTAACCCAATCAACAGAATTGCTTCATCCTTCGGCTTCCTCCTATCCTGCTAGACCTTTGGCTTCCTTTTGTCCTGCTGGACCTTCGGCTTCCTTCTGTCCTGCTGGACCTTCGACTTCCTTTTGTCCTGTTGGACCTACGGCTTCTTTTTGTCCTGTTGGACCTTCGGCTTCCTTTTGTCCTGCTGGAACTTAGGCTTCTGTCTGTCCTGCTAGATCTTTGGCTTCCTTTTGTCATGTTGGACCTACAGATTCTCGACCTTTCGACTTCTTCTTTTGTTCGCTTGACCTTCAGCTTCCTTTGTTCCTTCAATTTCATGAGTTGTGTACTGTTACTTCTTCTCTCTGTTAGATGCCCGAGATAAATTCTTAGAACTGAAGTGTTTTAACTCGTTTTTATATGAGTTTTACCAATGACCAAAGGACACGTCTATTTGGAGGGAGGTCGACTTGTATACTAAAAATATATATCAGATAGTCTTTTATCCACAGACTTGGTTATTCACGGAACCCATATAAGAGCTGCTATACCCACATGGAGGTCCCGCACTAATCACAACCGCAAAATTCATGAAAATCAGAGTTTTTACAAGTGTGCACATGCTCTGTCTTCCAATGGAGTGGATGTGATATTCAATGAATTGTTTTTAATGAATCCATCAGGTCCACAACTCTATTGCAATCGGAGGTTTGCACATAACATAGCCGATTCCCCTACTACCGATGGAGCATATGCGATATGATATTAAATAGTTGTTAATAAATCCGTCGGGTCCACAGCCTTATCGCAATCGATGGTTTGACATCCCTTTGAAACTTGCAATTATTGTGGATGCGATATTTTATTAAGTCATGCTATAATGGTGTAGCGGGTCCGCAATGCTATACTAGTCGGTGGTTCGGGGGTTTATCGCAATCACAGTTTTTAATGTGACATCCCTTTATAACTTGTGATACATAACTTCCGCTGTGGTAGACGTGATATAACATAATGGTGTATTCTAATAGAGCGGTCGAGTTCGCATATATATCACAATTGGTGATTTGAACAAAACATCCCTTTATGGCTTGCGATTATGCGACGAATGCGATATTGTATGGGGCTGATACCATAACCTGTTTCGGGTCCGTAGTACATTTCTCATCGGGGGTTTTGGGTAGTGGCATATAATAGACCGCTGGTAAAGTCACCCATATAAAGCCACCGATGTGTTTTATTACACGTGTTGAGGATTTTAATGGGTTTCCATGATTTAATACTCCCTCTGCTTATTTCTTCGATATTACTGTTAACTCCTCCGTTAACACTGTTTATGCACCTCCACCGATGTGTTCCTCTTTGCTTCTAGTGGCTTCTAATGACCTCTTCCTCTTACGCTTTGGCTTCATGATGGATTATGATAAACTCCTTTCGATGAACTCTTCCGATAGCTCTTCTTTGACTGCTACTGTTCTTGACTTCCAATGGCTTCCAATGTCTTTCCAATGGCTTCCCTGATGGCTTTTCTCCTTGGCTTCTTGCTCCTATTTCTTCACGGATCTGCTTTGCCTCTACTTGGCTTCATATCATCATTTAGTATCCTAGAATATTTTCATATTGACATCAATGACAATGTAGATCAACAATCTCCGACTCTGATCTCCTTCGATCTTCGACTCTGATCTCTGATCTCTCACTCCGATCTCTAATCTCTGATTCCGATCTCCAATCTCCGAATCTGATCTTTGATCTCTAACTTCGATCTTCGATTTGCGACTTGACCTTCGATCTTCGATCCTGATCTCCAATCTCCGACCTGCGACCCGATCACTGATCTCCAATTTTCGGTTTGCTTTGACTTCCGTTATGCGGACTCGACTTGATTTAAGTTAACGATTTAATTATTAAATCACATCTGCCACTTTATCGAAACTTTGGCATGTGCACAACTTAAAAATCCCTGATATCCATGTGGTCTTGATGTACATGAGTAAAGTGATGGTGTGGCATGTGGGACCTCTCGACATCCATTATAATGTGGTTTCACATTGCTTAAATGTATTTGTTTTATTAAAATATATGACCCCTCCTATCTTGCTATTATAATATGGTTTTCGTAACAATGAAACTATGTTATATTTGGTCGATTATTAACAAAGACCCCTTCCAATAGCTATTTAATATATTTTCAATGTGCCACCTCATGCACAAGTCGACCTCTCCTCTAATGAATGTGTCTTTTCATTTATTGGCAAGGCTCATATAAACACAAGTCAAATACTTCATTTCAAGTATCTATCTCTGTCATCCATCACAGAGAGAAATACATAGTTCACAACTCGTGAACTTAGAAGCGCCGAGGAGAAAAAAAATATTATTTTGTTCTTGTGTTAAGATGTCATATTTCTTGCACAGAACCATAGGCATACTCAGTAAAATTAAGCTACGGGTAGTAGAACTCAGACAGATCTGAAGTATACACTTGTTGTAAATATTTGATTGAAGATTACAGCTCAGTGCTTTGATTTGTGAAGGAACAGTGAAGAATTAAGCCTCGGTTCTCAGCCTTAGTGGTATAAACTCATACCAATCCTCACCTACAGCTTGGTGAGTGGACAATTACACTGTTTTGGCTCAGACCTTGCCTATACACATAAGACTTAAGGTTGGACAGTGATCAAGTCTCTTGGAGGCACAATTTTAGAGCTCACCTTGTTCGTATTGCTATACAGTGTTGTAATATGCTTGAATAACAGTCTCATTTTGGTGAGATACACTTACAGACACACTTTTAAAAACCTGTGTTTGTTGGGAGCTCAGACTATACTATAATGAATAAAGAGCTCAGACTTGTGCAGACCTCGGACCAATAAACAGTTTGAGAGACTGAGATTAACAGTGTCAATTGTGGTGGGCTCGGACAAACATCCTTTGGAGTTAACTCAAGACATTCATCTTGAAAGAAGGCTCGTACATGTTTCTTTGAAGAAAATCAGATTACATTAGTAGCATTTAGAGACATCTTGTTTTTGAAGCATTGTGAAGACTTCCTTGGAGAGTTCTTGAAGAAGCCCTTGAAGAGGCTTAGAGTAGGTGTAGAACTTGGGCTACCTATTGAAGACATCTTGAAGGCCTTGGAGATATTATTGGAGACTATGATGCGTTGAAGCAATCATGAGGTGACTTTGGAGATATTTGTTTGAGTGACATGAAGAGTAGTGGTGAAACCTTCTAAGAAGACAAGGTTTTCATTGATGAAGTGATTTGGAGAAGACATTGCTGAAGAGATTGACATAGCTCATTGAAGAAGATATTGGGAGTTGTGAAGAATCATCAAACTTATCCTGATGAATTGAAGCTCAGGGTTGGACTCCAAGAGGTTGGAGTCTCATAGAGATAAGGTTGGTGCCTTGAAATATAGGGTTGGAGCCCTAGAGGATAGAATTCCTCAAGAGACCAGGTTGGACCCTGTATTAGAGATAGGATTGGAGCCCTAGAGGTTGGTGCCTCAAAGTTGACAAGGTTGGAGCCTTGGAAAGTCCAAGTCGATGCTTGTCATAATATAGGTTGGAGCCTGGGAGATTGAAGATTGGTGTCTTCATCTAGGGTTGGAGCCCTACACTATTATTGTACTCAATATATCTGATTAATAAAATTATTTATTTTATAATTGTTCATTTTTTGTGTTCTAATTATAAGTGATCTAACTGGTAAAAATAACAATTGAAAATAAATACCTATTCAACCCTGCCCCCCTTACCCTCTCCCCACCCCTCCCCTTCAGTATTTCCAACACTATCTTCTAATGGGGAGGAAGAGTCTCCTTATATAGGCTTTCATGGAGGACAAATTGAGCCTTTCTAGGCCAACTTGTAGCTGGTTGGCCGACCCATCACTTGGAGGCTTCTAGACATTAAAATTTACAATAAAAATTTTCCTTTTTCAATATATGAGCCCTCCAAATGCTAGTACGTCATGGCCTTGACCCTTTAACTTGTCAACAAGACCCCTAGAGCGCTCAATGGATGCTTTGACCTAGGACTACAACAAGATGGGTAGGAAACCAACTTAAAATAATAATAATTTTCTTTTACAAATAATTTATTTTCTTTTTCCTTTTTGACAAGTACATCAATAATTACATTTTCTTTTGAGAATTCCATCATCAAGTCATGACCCAATGCAATAAATAATGAGAGAACCTAGTTACATTTTCAACACTACATAATGTCATGCATGCAGGAGGAGAAGTCTTCATTAGGTGGTTGTTTGAGAAAATCAACTGATATATCTCCTTCATAAATTTTAATTTAGGAAAATGCACATCGATTAATTATTATTAATGTTGACTTTGGATAATGTTTTTCTAAGGATAAATAATTAATAATTTAAGTGACTCAGATCTAATATCCATTGTTGATCAAAGAAATCTAGGATTTAATCCTAGCTCTCAATCACTTTGGAGACAAGGGATTTAGCTTATGGAGAAATTATAAAGAGAACCTATGGAGAGGACACATTACATTGTTATTGTTGAGAGAGCGATTTTTTCAACGTGTGAGAGACTCTAGGACTGAAGAGGAGGAAAAAATATTGCAACAAGGGAATTTCAGGAGGAAATTTGAGGAAGGACGAGTCTAGGAGAGGTTAAGGTTGATTAACTGAAGAGGAGGGCCGAGTTTTGGAGGGAGGTAAGATTATCTAGGGGGCGATTTTTCTCTAATATGTAGGGGTTGTACAAAGGAAGAAATAGGGGTTGAGTTAGCTCGTAAATTAGGTTGATATTCTATGCTGAAATCTTCATGAGAGTTGAATTCCTTAAGTTTGATTTTCCAGAGGGGTCAATTTCTAGGTTCCAATAATTGTAATTTTGTTGTGTATTCTCTATGGGTCTATGTCTTAATTTTCCTAAATACTATAAAGTGAACAAAAATTAATTTGGGCATAATTTTTTTCTATAGTGGGAATAATTTTCTCTATTTTATTTTTGCTGCATTTTAATTTCTGAAGTTAAAATACCAATCATTTTATTTTCCAAAAAAAAAACAGATTTTATTGAGTAAAATTCTGGGTATAAAATAAATTTTGAGGTATAAATAAGTTTGATATGATATTAGAGATTTAACACCTTTAACACATTCAATTTTTTCAATCTTGGTATGTCGGGGATTTTATCTACAAACAAAAACATATTCCGGATTTTTGAAACTAACATAGAAGCCAATACTCACTTGTCATTTTCTTAGAAAAAGAATAGATTCCTAAGGATATGGACAAGCCTTCTTGCTCAAACAACCAGACAAGGGGTATAATAGAAAGAAGGCAATAGAAAGCACGGTGGTGCTCAAGTTATCATCCAATAACATAAATAACTTAGAGCAGTAAGCTCCATTTTAGTGCTTTGTTCCACTACACCACCCCATTATTCACTTGCAATCTTTTCCAATTGATCTTCATAGAAGTAAAACTTTATAATAAAATTTTATCTGACACATACATACATATTCAAAGCAATTTATTTCTTTTTTGGCAGGTCTTTCTCATTCTTCCAATTGTTTGTGTCGAACAAGTCATGTGTGAAAGCCCAACCTTATTTGCGGGAAGGGGGGAGGGTTGGGTGTTTACTTCTTTACAATAAAGTTTTTCCCAAAGGGGTCGGATTCAATGGTGGAAGGTGAAGGGTTTTTCAATGTTGGGCAACTTGAGGGCCTAGCTTGAATCCAAGACAACACGTTGAGGTAGTGGTTGAACATGCGGTTTCTACCTAAAGAGAATATTAAATGCTTTGATGACCCATGCACACATAAGTGGATCAAAGCTCACCTCCATGTCTTTCACTTTTATTCTAGCCCTTGGGATATCAATTAATTGGCAATAGAGTGTGCTATTAAGGCACTCCTTGTGACATTGATGGTTCAAACCTTGAATATCCCTATGTTCCACATGGGGAGAAAGTTGGGTACACTTGGAGGTTATAGTAGTAGTGGATGGAATCAAACTTGTGTCATGGAAGTATGTGCTTTACCTCGTAGTCAATTCCGATGAATATAATATTTTTTTTAGAATTTTTCTACATAATGTTGTTTCCCTAGGGATAGTTCCTGGCTACGAAGGAACCAACGTCTGAGGCATCTAAAGATTGATAAAAAATAACTTTTAAAATCAGTGGCCAAAAGAAAAGACCATGAGAGTTTAAAACAAATCTTCTAATTCAAAACCCTATTCTTCAAAACCAAAATGGCCATAAATATCGAGGGTTGCAGGATCTTTGGACTAAAGGAATGGTTTGAAGAAAAGAAAAGAAGAAATATTTTAAACCTAGGCAATTAAGAGTTTGAGTTCAAATTTTGCAAAAAGAAAGATGCATGATTGGGAAAATGTGTATGACTTCCTGGACATGGAGCACTTCATTAAGTGTTTCAAATTTAATCAACATGAGTACCAATAAGTAAATTCATGAAGAATTAAATTTAAACAACCAATTGCATCTTACTCTGTTCCAAGAGAGGAAAAACAAAAATGAAATGGCTCATACAAGAGAAAAACAATGTCTGCAATTACACCCAAAGATGGAATGAAAACTGCTTTCTATTTCTTAGTTCTTGAGAGCTTTCTCGATTACATGGTCTCAGGATTTTTCAGACTCTGAACCCCTTTCCAATGTTTCTCCTAGACTTTTATATATGTCCATAAACTAATTGGACATGTTAGTTACAAACTGATTCCTGAAATAATTTAAAAATGTATTTTTTTGAAGGTTTTTGAAATAATTAAATTATATATATATTATATATATATATATATATATATATATATATATATATATAGTTTTTTTATTTTTATTTTAAGGAATATATATATATAGATATATAGATAATTCCTTAAAATAAAAAATAAAAAAACTTCACCCCTCTTCTAAAATCTCATAATATAAACATATACATTGGGATTTTAAATAAAATACAACATTAAATGTATGGGGCCAACTCTCATCACCCACATGTAAACCACTCATGGTTTTGAAAAGTAAGAGACAACTCTTGGGGGTTCTTTTAATAGTTTCTGGAATAGAGAAGGGTGCCCCCAGGGTCAATGGTGGCCATTGATTTTAAAGATCTCATGTTTAAATAAACAACTTTGCGGGACCACCCATCTCATTAAACTTTGTCAAGTCAAGGGTTGTCGCCTGTCGTTGGATTAAACAAGCATTGATTTCAGCAGTTGATTGTTTCATCAACTTGTAGGGGCGTTTTGCACCCGTCCCGTTAGCTTAGAGTTGCTTTGAATTTGAATTTGAGGATGATGATTATCACACAAATTCCTTGAGACCGCCCATCACTCCATGTGTCTTCAATCATTTGTGAGCCTCTAGCTTGTCTCTTCTTTTGTTATACTTAAATCCATATGGTATTGAACATACATCACCTAGTACAAAATGGGACACTTTTGTTGAAGGAAGTGTAACTAGGTTTGGTCTTCGTAAATGTACTTTTGATATTTGTATTTATTGAAGAAAAGAAATATTATTTTTATAATATATGTCAATGAGTTTCTTGCTCATTGAAATAGGTCTAGCACTATTTAAAGTGCTATAGTTGAGTCAAATAGTCAAAAGAATAAGTTGAAAACCTTAAGGGCATGTTATACCTTGTATGTATATGTATTATGGTCAAGAGAATACCTCCAAGAAAACTCACAAGCATCCTCCAAGATATGACACCCTACAAAGAAGAAATCTGAAGCATAAGAGCAACCCTCAAAGTCGACCTACAAACAAGATGACTAGTCGGCCTTCTAGTGGGCCTAAATGAAGGGACAATCCTCTATTTATAGAGGTTTCCCACTCCAATACAACACATTCATTCAGCTCTAGAATCCGCAAAGGAAAGGAGGAAAAAGAGGAACAAAGGAAGCCGAAGAAAAGGGTCTACTAGGGCAGCGAAGTAAGGAGGAAGAACAAGGAAGTTTGAAGGACTGTTTCTAGGGAAAATCACAGTCACACATGTGAGAAAAGGAGGGCTTTTGTGGACATATCAGCAACAATATAACATCACCATACTTCTCATTGTGTGGGCTTGAAAATTAGGTCTATAAGGCCTCTCATTAAAACAAAGAATAGACTCTCACATATGAAGGAGAAAGGAACAAAGAACACCATGAAATATCCCACATGTGCGAGAATTTAGGGCTGCAGTACTGCCACATCAAGTCTTCCATCTTACATGAAGAAGAAGCTCAATTGTTAAAGAGAAGAAAGGAATTATCCTATTTGAGAGGGTTCACTTAGGATCAAAGAGAAACATCTCTTCTAGAGCTAGCATAAGAGAAATTATCATCAAGGAGTAGGAGAACGAAGTGTTAGAAGAAGGAGGATGTAGTGCCGAAAGAAGGAAGTGCAGGGGAACAAAGTGTAGAAAGGAGAAAGGGCTTGACTTGTGCTTGGAGGATCTCTTTGGTAGGGGTCTATAATTTGGCATTGATCAATAGAAGCTTCAATAAGATAAATTCACGAAAGGGTTTTCCTCTCAAGAGAGGAGAGGTTTTGGCCCTAGCAAAGAGCCAACATCTTGTGTTCTTTTTTTTTATGTTTTGGTAGTAGTTTGATGGAGTACACACGTATGAACTAATAAGAAGAGGGAGAATAATCTAATAAGGAAAAGTAAAAATACTCCACAAATTGTTATCAAGTAACGAAGAATCACACTACACTACTTTGCCCCTGATTCTTCAACATGGTATCGGAGCTAAGGTGACACATCATGGAAAGGGAAACTCAAGAAAACTCATCAAGGAGAAGCATCTACAAAGTTGAAGCATGAAGCCTAGAAGTATCAATCACTTCAAGGACAAAAAGGGTCTACAATCCATCATTCATCAAGCAAGTCTACAAAGCTAGAAGAAGAGCAGATTGAAGCAGGGCTTACATCAAGCTACAAGTCTTTAAGAAAATCTCATCATCAAGTAAGTCCACTTGGAGAAGGCAACTTAAAGAACATCAAGATCCTAGGAAGGCAAGCCATCAAGTATTCAAGGAGGAAGAAAATCCATCACATCTCAAAATCTATCAAGTAATTACATGTCCCCTTTTGAATATACATCAAAGTATTTTTTCAAGGAAAGCAATAAATTGGTAGGTACCAATAAATTTCTTGCATGGAAGAAGAGGACTAATCTACTTCTCAAGGAGAATGAACTCCTAGAACATGTCAAAGGGAATATCACTATCCTTGCTATGGAACAAACTCAAGACTTAGCCAAGTACAATAAGAATGAGACAAGAGCTCAAAAGATTATGATAGAATCAATCAAAGACTCTCTCATTCCTTATGTCTCCAAGTTTGAGACATCGAAAATAAATTTATGATAAGCTATTAGAGCTATTCTAAGTGTCCACAACCGAAGAAGGGATATATCTGAGGAATGAATTGTACAAGGAAGATAGCAAAGGAAGGAATAGCTCCCTACTTCATGAAAATCTCTGAAATGAGAGATCAACTTCAAGAGCTTGGGGAAGTCATGTTTGACAGAGAGATGACAACTGTAGTACTCAATGCTCTACCTGAGGAGTGGGGAAACTTCACATCAAGCATATATGACAATAAGGAAGCAACCACTCTCAGTGAAATGTGGTCTCTATGCATAACAAAAGAAACCAGACTTAATGCAAAAGAAGATGTGGGATCAAAGGAGCAAGCATTTGCTACAATAGCCAAGAGAAAGGGTAAATTTGGAAAATTTGGTCCACAAAGAACAAACAACAAAGACATGTCCAAAATCCAATGTTTTGGATGCGAAGAATATGGACACTAGAAAAGGGATTGTCCTAAGCTTAATAAGGAAAAAAACAACAAAATAAAGAGGGAAGAAGCTCACACAACTCAACAAGTCAAAGAACAAGGAAAGAAGCAAAAGAAGGAAGATCCTCCAGATCTCTACTATGACTAGGTCAAACTCTTTACTTCTAGACTTCTTTCAAAGTTTTGAGTAGTATAGGAGCATGTAGGAATAAAATAAAATTGCATGGCTAGAAACATCCTCTAGAATCTAGAAGCATGATGTACATAGAGTTCTAGATACTCATGAAGATGTAGCATTTATGATAAGAACAAAAATGCATGAGTAGAAATATCTTCTAGAATATAGGAGCATGGCAAATGTAGCTCAAGGTATTCATGTAGAAGAAGCATACCTAGTATAAGACCTCATCCATGATAAAAGAAGATTGATCATGATTAAGAATATTAGAATACCTCTATCATAAAAATAAAAGAAACATTTACAAGGCAAGGGTCTTTAAGATCCTATAATGGAATCTTCAAAAGAAGGTTCATGAACCAAAGCAGATGTCTCATTGGGAATCCCATTCATGGGATTCAAGAAAATGATGATATGTAGGAAAGCTAAGTTGAAGCAAGAAGGGACACACTATGGACAACCAAATGAAGCTAAGATGATCAAAGGAGAATCAAGATTAGGTATGTATACATCAAAGTTTAGTCATGTTATCATTTGTATATTATTGAGTCATGGGAATAATTCTATAACATGATCAAGTATGAAAGAATCTCTTTCACCAAGGACATGCTCGAAGGCATGTACTACATTGCAATTAAGGTCAACAAAAGAATATTCTCACATAAGGAGTATAAGATTGTTGACTAAGAAGCAAGAAGAAATGATTACTAGTCTAGGAAGCAAGCAATGAAGAAATGCTATCACAAGAAACATAAGATAGTTGACCCATCTATCTAAGAAGATGAAAATGAAGAAAGAGATCAAGCATGTGAAGAACACCATGATCAAAGAGAATCACTATCTAACAAAATAATTTTAAGATATCTCTCGAAAGAAGGTAGGACAACTCTGACAAAGAAAGGAAAGACCCTTGACACCTATGAAGGCCTTGGAGATATAAAAAATGTAGATAATTGATTCCACTCTACAAAGATGTCGTGATGAAGAAGCCATCCAAAAAAATAAAAAGAAATGTTGAAATAAATATTAGGATAAAGTCATGATAGGATACTAGGTTGAAGCATGTAAACAAGCAAGTACAACGAAGCATCCATGAGAAGAGTATTTTGAAGCATGGACAGATAACAAAGGAGTAGCCAGATGACAAGAAAAATTGATGTATGGCAAGAAATACACATTCCATGAAGGAAGCAATGACATGACAAACCAGGAAGGAAAGTGATCGATGGATGGTTACCTACTTAGAAGAAGTTCGAACAAAGACTTCATGACATCAAAGAAAGGAAAGAGATCAAGCAGCTGAAGGACCCACAAAGAAGAAGTTGCTGATGAAAGAAAGAGTCCCTCATTAAGAGGGAGATCTGGAAAGTCTCTAATCAAGAGGGAGTTTTGGATCACCCCTGATTACAAAGGAGTGACACTTGTGTTTACCATTTCGTGGGTCATGCACTAGACTAGGACTAATAGTTGTAAGTCAAGATGAAGGCCATGAATGGAAATGTAGACACAAGATAGACACTACATTCTTGTCTTCACTTGGGAAAAAAGAATAGGAGGATTAGGTAGTCATTTGTCATCTGATACTCTTTGAGGATGTGTAGGGCATCCAAGACAAGAGTAGGCAAGAGGACCAATATTCTTTAAGGGTCGGGAACCCAAGATAAGAATATTCCTAGAAGGTCATACTTAGAGAACACCTGGGTACGTATATAACTTGAGAGACAATGATGAAGGTGTCTATAAATCATTGGTATTGCCAACATTGTAGCTCATGATCTCATGAAGAGACGGAGTTGTTAGTCAAGGCCTTGCACTATGAAAATGTTTATGGATATGATGCTATAATAGATGGATTTCTTATCTGGTTTCTCTTATGTGAATTCTTTAAGATTTATAATAGCCAAACACCTTTTAATGTTGTATGAATACCTCCCTAGTTAAGAGGGAGTTTTGAAGGAAGTGTAACTAGGTTCAGTCTTCATAAATGTACTTTTGATATTTGTATTTATTCAAGAAAAGAAATATTATTTTTATAATATATGTCAATGAGTTTCTTGCTCATTGAAATAGGTGTAGCACTATTTAAAGTGCTATAGGTGAGTCAAATAGTTAGAAGAGTAAGTTTAAGACCTTAAGGGCATGTTATACCTTGTATGTATATGTATTATGGTCAAGATAATAATGCCAAGAAAAATCACAAACATCCTCCAAGCTACGACATCCTAAAAAGAAGAAATATGAAGCATAAGAGCAGCCCTCAAAGTCGGCCTACAAACAAGATGACTAGTCGGCCTAAATGGAGGGACAATCCTCTATTTATAGAGGTTGTGCACTCCAATACAACGCATTCATTCAGCTCTGAAATCTGCAAAGGAAAGGAGGAAAAAGAGGAACGAAGGAAGCCGAAGAAAAGGGTCTACTAGGGCAGCAAAGTAAGGAGGAAGAACAACGAAGTTTGAAGGGCTATTTCTAGGGAAAACCATAGTAAGACGTGTGAGAAAAGGAGGGCTTTCTATGGACTTATCAACAACAATATAACATCACCATACTTCTCATTGTGTGGGTTTGAAACTTTGGTTTATAAGGCCTCTAATTAAAGTGAAGAAGATACTATCACATACAAAGGAGAAAGGAACAAAGAACACCACGAAACCTCCCACATGTGCGAGAATTTAGGGCTGCAGTATTGCCACATCAAGTCTTCCATCTTACATGAAGAAAAAGCTCGATTATTGAAGAGAAGAGAGAAATTATTCTTTATGAGAGGGTTCACTTAGGATCAAGGAGAAACATCTCTTCTAGAGCTAGCATAAGAGAACTTATCATCAAGGAGTAGGAGAACGAAGTGCTGAAAGAAGGAGGATGAAGTGCCAGGAAACAAAGTGCTAGGGAAAAAAGTGCAGAAAGGATAAAGGGCTTGACTTGTGCTTAGAGTATCTCTTTGTTAGGGGTATAGGATTTGGCATTGATCAATAGAAGCTTCAATAAGATAAATTCACTAAAGGGTTTTCCTCTCAAGAGAAGAGAGGTTTTGGCCCTGGCAGAGATACAACTTCTTGTGTTCTTGTTTTTATGTTTTGGTAGTAGTTTGATGAAGTACACACATATGCACTAATAAAAATAATAGGAAGAATAAGATAATAAGGAAAAGTAAAAATACTCCACAAATTGCTATCAAGTAACGAAGAGTCAAACTACACTACTTGCCCTAGATTCTCCAACAACTTTAAGACTCTACATTGCCGCAGTCGGTTCAAAAATTCTAAGAATCTTCATTTTTCGCTAGCACCAAAATACTCCTAGTAGAAGTGTTGGTAATGAGGTGGAATATAATTTCCAAACCTTCTGAGCATGAAAATTCGTTCTAGTGTAGGAAACAAGTTCACAACCAACTCGAAATCATACTAGCCATAAAATTTGTATTATGGATTGCTTAATTTCATGCGTACCTGACTCAAAAAGTTTAATGCAATTTTTCTTTTGTCATCATCCTGGAAATTTTCCATCATTCCACCTGCACTCTCATCTTGAGTTATCGACTGCTGGTAATGTGACTATCTGTCGAGCTTGAAATGTAGCAACGCTACTCTTTTTTTTTTTTTTTAATTTAATCCAGAAGAAAAAAAAAGATTTATTTTCAAAAAGAATAAAAAGAGAGTACATGGTCTTGAATTTGTCTATAAGTTTTCTTTCGAATCTCCTATATCACTTATGTCAAAATCATTTTTTGTTCCAGAGAATCTATATATCATCTACCCTATATTCATCTATAACATAATAAACGACATATTTTCCACTCTTGACCCCATCAGATTGTCCCAAAAAAACAAAAAAGTTATAGCAATTGTATCCAACATCTTATCACCCTAAAAAACTATAGCATTACTTATTTTGTGTTATCAAATCATAACAACCTTCACCTCCTAAGTGAAATTAATGCATCCAACATTAGTCATAACTCTTGTACAAATGCTGCAAAATGTATCTTACTAGGTTCTTTTGTAATTCCTCGCTTTGAAAGAAGATCGGCGATCTAGTTCTATTCTTGTATATATGACCAAAATCAATATGTTGGAAAGTACTTACTAGGTTTCGAATATGTCTCATCGAGTTTGATAAAATAGGAGGATTAAACAAGGTGTAATCCTTGACCCAATCAATGACGCCCTTAACATCTCCAAAAACCTGTAAGATCTCTAGCCCCAACCATTTTGCATATATGATGACACCCCATAAAGTGATAATTTGTAATCTACTATTTGTCCCAAAACCTCCCTCTCACCAGAAATGATAATAGTTGCTCGACTCGAATAGAATGAATGCTCCACATCCACATTTTATCTGCAAGCATGCCCCATCAAAAAACCCCACTGGAAAGTCCTTCTAGATATCCAGGAATCTGATCTTTCTTTTTTTCTCCCTTCTTTTAGTCAACCCAATTTCAAAAAATATGCCATAGACTTAATGATAACTTCTTGAACAACTGCAACTTTCTGTTAAAAAATGAGTGTGTTCTGGCTCCTGTAGATGGACCATCTAATGAAAAAGGGTAAGGAATGATACTGAGCCTGAGAACTGATCTAGAAATATAAGAAAAATTTCAATGTCTGATGGTTCCTATAAGGAACAAGACAAAGATCATCCAAAACCCCCTCCTATACTGCCACAACAAATGGATAGTGAAGCAACAAATGATCAACATCTTCACACCCCCACTTACAAATTAGACAAATACCACGACCAATAAAGCCCCTATGTTGAAGATTCTTTTAGGTAAGAATGCAGTCGTGAAGTGCCAACCAACAAAATCATTTGAGATTTTTTGGTATATCCCATTTCCAAGTATCCTGAAACCATATGCAATAATAAAAAACCTTCTCAACCAAAGGTAATCTATGATATATCTCCTTCACCACCGACTGTCGTTTCTTGATCAACCCATCCCATACCATCCTGTTTGAATGGTTAGTGATAGATATGCCAACGGAACATAATTACGAGATGCAAATTTCCCATTCAGTAGCATGTTCTCCATGTAAGCCCAACTCATTACTCTTGATCCAGGACTGCCGGTTAATGGTGTTATGGTAAATATGATGGATTTAATCAAGATGATATATGCCTCTAGCATGAAGAAAACCAATCAGTGGAGCCAAAAGAGAGTGATTCCCATAAGTGCATCTACACCAATCTTGATGGAGGATGCATCCCCAACTTCCCAATGCAAGAATACGATCAACCATTGTAAGTTTTTACACATGCAACTACAAATAATCAATGAACATGTTTTTCTCCTGGCACCACACCTTATCCATGAAGAAAATTGTTGTCCATACATATATTTACCTTTGATAATTTGAGACAATAAACCATTACTAGACATAGCCCTCCAACTATTTTTAATATTCAATCCCTGATTAAAAGTACGTGTATCTAGAATCCCCTAGCCTCCCTCCACTATTGGCCTAGGGAGAGATTTAACTAAGTATATCTTCTTTGTTTGCATATTCCATGACCACAAAAACTTGGCCATAATAAACTCAATCCTATGAATGACCTCCATTGGTAACTAGAATGGATGCATCCAGTATACTGATATGTTTTGAAGCACGGATTTTAGCATAGTTATGTGACCTCCCAACAATAACCACCTGTGCTTTCAACCAGCCAAATTCTTTTCAAATATGGAAATCAACCAATCCCAATCCTGTATATAGTAGTGGTTTGGTTTCAATATAAAACCAAGTTATACAAACCCATCATCATAATGAATGGAGGCAATAGAAAAGAGATTGAAAATCTCCCTAATGGTTGTCTCCTCACATTCTCCATGAACTAGAATAGATTTTGATTTGTTCATGAATACACTGGAAGCCTCACTAAATGTCAAAAGAATCTTATGGATTTGAGTCCATTCATCAAGAGATGCCACTCCTCCAAATAATAGATCATCCACGAACATCAGATGAGTGATCACATTCTGTCTGGTTATTTTAACACCATAAATCTGACCCCTGTCCCTTGGCATCTCCCATCAAATGACTTAGCCAATATATAACAAGTAGGAAGAGGAGAGGTGACAGGGCACATCCCTATCTCAGCCCCCTATAATCCCTAAAGAAACGAGTCAGTAATCCATTAATAATTGCAACAAAATTACTTATTTTGATGCAAGCCATACTCCACTTGATGTTTTGAAGGTTTATACCGATTTTATGCATGACTAACCGCAGGAATTCCTAGTCTACATAGTCATAAGATTTAATCAAGTCTACCTTAAGCAAACATACCTTCATCCTATGGGACTTCATAAAATACAAAACCTCCTGTGCGATGGCAATGACATCTTGTATTTGTCTGCCTTCCAAGAACTCAAACTGCTCGGGAGAGATGTGCTTCGACAGAGTCAATTTAAGCCTTGAAGTGATTAGTTTAGAGATCATCTTGTACATAAAGTTGCACAAAGAGATAGGTTTGTAATTGAAAAAGGTCTTGGGATTCTCTTTCTTAGATATGAGGGAAATGAATGTAACATTTAGGGCTCCAGAGATGAATCCAATAAACCTTGACTCTTTTATAACTGCCAAAAGGTATGACAACATCAACTCGAAAGGTTTGACAACATCAACTCATAGAAATGTAAAAATATTTCAACCCGCCAACCATATGGACTAGGGATTTTCTCCTTCACACTTTCCTTCAAGACCGTAAAAAATTTCTCCTTTGTGACCAGACGACCTAAGCAATCATTTTCCTCCTCCGAGAACATCATTGGTAATTGTGCAATTCACTCCATCTAAGGAATAAAATCATGTTCTTTCTCTTTAAATAAACTATTGAAGTGATTAACCACAATTTTTCAATATGAGATTGTGTATTGAAATAATGATCTTCATCGTCCCAAATGACCTAAATGACACTGGCCTACCTCCTAAGATTTGCATGCATGTGGAAAAATCTAGTGATCCTATTACGAGCACGGACTTGAGTAGCTTGGATTTTCAATCTAATATCAGCCTCTTGAGATAATAGGATAATTCTCCTTTTTTCCTCCAAATCCAATATCTTATTTCTATATTTCATAGATAAAAATAGAGGGTCAAAAGGATCATTTAAATATCAAAGGTTGTTCTCAATATCAGATAGGGACTTGATTTCAACATTCTTATGTTCTTTGACCCAATGGTTGACCTCCTTTTTGAGTGATTTTAATTTATCATAAATGGAGGACATGCAATTGGGGGAGGAAATGAGAACCTACTCCAAAATTTGATAACCAGATCCTCAAAATTCTTCATTTTCAGCCAACGGGAATTGAATTTAAATGGATAATATCTCCTCTCTCCCACCCTCTCCCATGAGAGCAAGATCAGTAGATGGTCGAAGATAAATGAAGGAATGATCGATGATTTGATCCCTTCCAAATTGTTATACATTGACTGACTCATAATGAATATGTCCAATCTCTTCGATATTCCCTCTGAACTAGAGCGACCATTCCGCCAAGTGGGATCCATGCAAACAAGGACAACATATTTAAGAGCATTAGAATCAAGCATTCCCTTGAAGAAATAAGACAAAGTGTCTTCCCTCGCCTTATCTCCCCAAATATATTCAATCTCCAAAGTGAAGTTGAGAACCCCAACAATAATGAGAGACTTCAATCCTAGTAGACCCGAGGAAATGACATGACCCCAAAAGAGCCTACGACCGACATATGTAGCATAAGATTTAATAATGTGGAGCATAAGAGAGCCTACGATCGACATATGTAGCATAAGAGTTAATAATGTGGAGCATAAGAGAGCCTACGACCGACATATGTAGAATAAGAGTTAATAATGTGGAGCATAAGAGTTAATAATGTGAATCCTTTGACATGAACCCGACCAATGGCCAGTCAATATAATCCTTGCATATGAATAAAATTCATTCAATGAAATGACTTTTGAGCTTCACATTGCACCTAGACCTCTAGAATCCAGAGTGCCCTGTGGCACTAGTGGCACACACAAACCAATGAGGACAAATCGAGATTAGTGCCTCCTAGGAATTTTCTTTGGGAATCATGGTTTCTTGGAGAAGTATCACAAAGAGATTATGAAGCCAAACCAAGCTTATGAGAGAGCTAATTTTTTGGGTCGCTCCCAGACCCTTGACATTCAAGGATAAAATGATCACGAGGGCACTTGTAACTGGGGTATATCCTCTCTAAGGACCCATGAGCCATCAACATCAGAAATCAAAACTTGACCAAAAGAACAATTTGTATTATCACGAATGAGTGACCCAATAGCCTCTGACCTAGGGGAAGATAACAACCTCAAAAGGTTACATACATAAACCTTCTTATACTTAAGAATTCTCTTATTCCTATGTGACACTGTAGAACCCATATTAGTCGGGCCCTGTACAAACAATTTCATGATCGCCAACGAAAACATATCGTTAGAAGTATATTGAGTAAGGGCCTCCAAATCCTTATTTGGGGAGATTGACATGTCATCAACCCCCAACATTGATATTTGATGAAGAATGTGTGAACTAGAAGCATGGGATAGGCTATGTCCCCCTTTATCTTTTAAAGGAAAAAAGAAAACAAGACCCTCTAAGCCCTCCATCCCATTTGACAGAGAGGAGAAAGGAGGAAGATACGATTGAGGAATTATAACATTTTTCCCACACGAATAAGAAGACATTCATATTCGATGTAGACAAAGGACTTTGTTCATCATAAATGTCAATATCAATAAGAGGAAAAATAGGTTTATAAATACTTGGAGCCACATTGAAATGGGTCACCGACCTTCGAGTAGAATCCACAAGAAATTCACAAGTCCTGGTCCCTCTAGCATCCACAAAGTGAGTACCCCTTTTCTCCATGAATAATTTGCGACAATTGGCTAGAAAGTGCCCATTGGAGACACTTGTATGGAACCCCCCAATAATCGATGTTTATTTTGATGGATAAGCTACTCCAATTTATATCCAACTCAACCAGTAAACCTCTGCCCAATTCCACCACCACAATACTCACGTCATCTGCTTATCTAATTGACCAAAACTGGCCTCATCCTAGTAATAAATTTCCCTATCCTGTTAGCAATATCTTCAATCGCAGATGCATTACATAGTTCAAGGGGCAAGCCAGGTCATTTTTCCCACATGAAATGGCGTCTGGGAGTCTCCTTAAATGGATCAAATCTCGCCCTCCACCTTTGTAAAATGAGAAATCCTCTCCCCTTGACCCATGGAGATATGAGTATCTGGTCTGTGTCTTCTAGACTAAGGAAATGAAAGCATACCCAACCATTAAATAACATGCTAACCTTAGGCGTTAACTTAAGAATTAGAAACCACCGCGATTCAACCCAATTTTTTATTTGTTCCCCCGACATCTCCAAATGGTTCTAGCAGCCCACCATAGCCCTCCGTTTCAACCTCTCAATTTTCTCCAAAAAAGACTCTGCACCAAGAACCAGAGGTTGACCACCCCGAATCACCTCCAAGGGTTTCTTGTTTTTCTTAGCACCACCAATCCCTTCAGAAACAATGGACTATTCCTTCCTCATAAGACTGCGATTGGGTTCTAGGGAAAGAATGAATGTGCGGGAGATGTGTATGTCGAGAAAGGGCCCCCGTTCAGCCTGAACAATGATATCGATAAGATTTTCCGGTGACGGAGAAGACATCTTATTAATGACCTACATATGTCAATGCAAAGCAATCGACACCAATTCACACTAGCATGAGCACATCTACAAATGTCTTAAGAATAAAATATCACCCCATATGTATCCACCTAGGCCATGAGATAAGGCCAAAATGGCATCCAACAATAGGTGCAATAACTAGGCATGAATTCGCCCAAATGCAAAGACAATTAAAAATAAAGACCACCCAATTGAAAATCAACATAGGGAGTCTAGCAGAGCATCCTTATTGATGCTAAGAGATGAAGAATATAGAGTAGACGTACTGGCAAGATACTAGTAAAGATATATGATATTTTCTCCATAAAAATTGATTTCACCCCCATAAATGTAGGTTGAACCAAAGTACATTTGGAGCGAAAAATAGTCCAATCGACTACTTACCCCCACCAACAAGATTATGAGAAATGTAGCAAGATTGTTGAAGGTGAAATATTAGTTCGAATTCAAATTTCAGGGAGAAGGTTATGTTGGAAAATGTAAGTAGGTTCAGTCTTCATTAAATGTATTTGAGTCATCTTGTAATGTACTTGTCAAAAGAATAAAGAATAGAATTATTATTATTATTATTATTATGACTTATTAAAGCATGAGTTTCATGCTTGGGTCATCATGTTTTATGTCAAAGTCCCCATTGAGCACTTCTAGGATTTATTTTGAGTCAATAGAGTCATTGTACTTTTAAAGGGACTTTCTTGGGATTTTGAATCATGTAAAAACATTAAGTATTGAGTCAAATGTGAAATAAGTTGTCTCCACACCAAGTCGACCTCAAACAAGGCTATTCAACCTCACCTTAGGGCTATAAATGAAGCCATTCAAATTCCATTTGAAGCACTCACTCTCACAAGAAAGCTCGATCTCTCTTGAAATTGGAAGAAGTGTGAAATAGAAGAAGGAAGTGCGAGTTTGGTATAGGAGAAGGAGAAAGTGAAAATCGAACCTTTCGTGCAACTAAATCTCTCTCTCGTGACCTGGTTTGGAAGATCGAAGTTCTCTTGTTGATTCCGTAGCCAGTTGCCGCGTTGATGCCATAGCCAATTTTCGTGTGATTCTACCACCTTAAAAATATGTACTGGGCCAAGATCTAAGTTATTGAAGTCTTTCAGTGAAGATCAAAGTCTCTAAGGCAAGGTTGAAGTTGCTAGGTCAAAGAAAGTGTTTCCACTATTATTGTTGTTGCTAGGTCAAGAAGGATCATCTGCAAGTAAGGAAGAGGGTTGACTTGGTGTGGAAGAAAGTTTGTGTCAAGGTCAAGAGTCTTGGAATATCTCCAGAAAACTATTGAAGGAAGAATTACTGACTGGGTTTCACCTAGAGAGAGGTTTTTCCCTGGCTGTGAGCCTACATTTGGTGTCCATTATTTTATGTGATATTTCTTTGGTAATTACTTGATGAAATAAAAGAAATAAGATATAAAGAAATGTAATAAAAAATCAAGAACATCACAAGCAATCATCAAGAATAAAAAAATCTTTCTGCCTTTTTGATTTTCTAACATGGCATCACAACTTTGGTGGAGAAAGAACAAAAAGGCAGTCTCAAGCACTTGATCAAGGAACCATTCACAAAGGATTATCTTAGCGAAGGAATATATTATATACAAGGAAGATGTCTAACACAATCAAGGGAGAGAACAAATTTGAAGGAGCCTCAAACTACAAGTATTGGAAGAAGAGGATTGACCTCATCCTTGAAAAGAACAAGGTACTAGACTTGGTCAAAGGAAAAGTAAAGAAACCTACAGATGACTCTAGTGATGCTAACAAAATAAAATTCAAAGAATTAGAATTATTGGCCATGAATCTAATGGTAGAAGGAATAAATGACAATCTTATCCCATTTATAGACAACATCAATCATGCTAAGGAAATGTATGAAGCCTTGTCAAATTTATTCACTATTAAGAACATTAGTCAAGTGTAAAGGTTGAATAATGAACTAAGGACCACAAAGATGACTAAATAAGATACAATGGCCTCCTTATTTGTGAAGATAGAAAGAATCAGAGATGATCTTTTTGCCATTGATGAAATTTTTGCAGACAAAGAACTCGTGATCACTACTCTATTAGGATTTCCGGCTACTTGGGGTGCATTTGTTGTAGGACTTATTGGAAGGAAGCTCCCACTTTTGAAGAAATATGGATTGTCTGCAGTCAAGAATAATTGAGGATCTCTCTAGTTTCCAATCCTGAAGTAGTATCAAATGCCTACATTGCTCAACACAAAGGAAAGAAATTGAAAGGAAAAAGTAAGAAAGTAGACATGTCCAAGGTAGAATGCTATCAATGTCATAAGATGGGTCACTACAGCAGTGACTGTCCCAAAAATCCAAAGAATAAGAAGAGAGATAGAGATAATGGTAATATTGTTGGAGAAGGAGACCCAAAGAAAGTACAACCTGAAGAATATGATATAAGGGAATTACACTATTAAGTCCTTTGATTTTAGTCTTAGATATTCTATTTTGTATTTTCGATGTTTAGAATTTATAGGTTTTAACATGTTTTTGGAAAATACTTTTTATTTTGTTTTATAAGTTTATAGGTATCCCTCAAGCTTTGGAGGGAGCCCCCAACAACTCCCAAAGATAATTATCTTATTTCCTTTCAATTTTTGGTTTCATGTACTCATTTAGTCTTGATTATATTAAATACTAGTCACCATTCTCCCTCTATTCTTTTGATTAGGAAAAGATATACTATATCCTCAAGGAGTATGGAAGAGAGGCACCCAAGATAAGGTTTGTCAAGAAACAAAGGTATGCCTTAAACTACAAAACAATGAATTATTTATAGTAAATTCTTATTCATTTGAAAATATATTACGAACATTGTCGTGTCTAGCTATATTGAATCATATTGATTCTTGTTATGGGCAATTCATCAATTGATAAATCTACCCCACTCATATTCTTAATTGATTTTATAGAACCCTAGACAGGTTCTTTGGAAAACCCTAACCTAAGGGTATGCTGACAATGTGTGAAACCCTAACCTTATTAGGGTTATTGTGAAATGATATTTTAAGTTCTTGTTGAATATGTCATGTTTGGGATTTTGGTATGATCATGAAATCTTAACTTGTTAGGGTTGAATGATGCTTGTTTGAGATATCAAACGTTTGAAATTTTGGAATAGTAGGATTTTCTTTGCTAATTTAAAAACCCTAGATCTTTAGGGTTTTGTTGGGCCTGTAAGCAAAACCTTTGTTATGTATTTTAAAGAAATATCCTCGGAATGAAACCCTAGGTATATTTATATGTGTCCATTTGGTTGAAACCCTAGCTTGGTTTAGGCTAGTATATGTCTAATGTACTAATGTTGTATGACATACTATATGCTTATAATTTCTAGATATGTGTGTTGACCTAGCTATTGATGGTCATAAGTCTTATGATTTAATATAAGTCCTTGTCTCAGATTCTAGTTTGACGATATTTTGAAATCTAGGGTTTTGCAACTAAACCCTAGTAGTAGTTAAATTCTCTAGTATGTGTGATATAAAAATCTGAGATCTATTTATATAACGATTCTTGAGATTGTGAAAATGAAATTATAGGGTTTTTGGATCTAGACCTTAGTAGAAGTGAAAATATTTGATGTATGATGACAATGTGATAATTTAAGATTTGTGTGAGATTGTTGAAATCTGAAGTTTTAGTTGTGATTGATGGTTGATTGAAAATCCATGGATTGCAACTAACCCTAGTAAAAGTTGGTCATGTTAATGACTAAGCTGTGATTGATTTTGATTGATTAATAATCTTGTATGAAATCCAGGACTTGTGTGAAACACTATTGGAAGTCTAACATATGAATTCTGAAAGTTGTTAGATACTTTTTTGATCTATATTTGTTTGAATTGTTCTAGGGTTTTCTATGTGTTGTAGACTATAGTAAGGTATGTCACACTTTTGGAAGAAACATTGAAACCATAGATATAATGAAAGTTGAAGTAGTTTAGGGTTTATGATAAAGTCCCTAGTAAGATGTTGAAGAGCATGTGTCTCTTGTTTAAGTTTGGGTATCTGATATATGTAAGGTTGAAGTGATTATGTAATTCTGATATGGCTAACTTCATGCTTCTATAGTTTTGGTTGTACTTTCTATCTAAGTTGTACAGGTACACAATATTCAAAATGGTGAAGATGTTCGTTGATATGATAAGCATGATGTGGATGACGATAAATATGATGAAATGATTGGAAGACACAAAAGGTTCTCTGATGTCGAAGTAAAGAAGTTGATCCCCCTATATTAAGAGGGAGCCTGAGAAGCTCCCCAGTTGAGAGGGAGGGCATAACATTGTTTTTATTGGAGAATGAAGTTTGAAGGATATGTCGTTGTATGTGAAGTTGAAAATTTTGGTTGATAGGCTTACTGTGTTGAGAACCAACATTAGGAAAACCCAGAAAGTGTGTGTTTATTTAAGAATATGTGAAAATATATTATTGATTGGGTTTGTGTTTAAATCTCTTGAAGGTTTTGATAAGATGTTGGTTACCAATTAGTTTGATTTGGAGAGATTTGTTGTCCATGATCTGTTGGATCAAGGAGGGGCTTTGTGAGTGAAGCATTTCCTGGGAGGACATCTAGCCGACACTGTGTTGATGTCTAGGTCTCGAAGTTGGAAAGGTAGTGTTGATTATAGAGCTCTATTTTTTGATACACATCGGGAACTTTCAGTTGGTGGTTAGCAAGTAAGAATGATGGTTCCTAGAGAGGCTGAAATATTGATTCCATTTTAGTCCCACTCGAATAGATTTCCCTGGTTAGGAATCTATTCCGTGGCATTGCAGTGCCTAAATTGTTGAGAGACCAATGGATAGATTTCCTTGGTTAGGAATCTAGTCCATGGCATTACGATGCCTAAAGTTCTTCATATTTATATAGTTGAGATCTTCCTTGTACTTGTATATGACGAATACCTCCCTAGTTAAGAGGGAGTGTTGGAAAATGTAACTAGGTTTGGTCTTCATTAAATGTATTTGAGTCATCTTGTAATTTAATTGTCAAAAGAATAAAGAAAATATTTATTATTATTATTTATTAAATCATGGGTTTCATTCTTAGATCATCGTGTTTGAGGTCAAAGTCCCCATTGAGGACTTCTAGGATTTATTATGAGCCAATAAAGTCATTGTACTTTTAAAGAGACCCTTCTTGGGCTTTTGAATCATGTAAAAAGGTTAAGTATCGAGTCAAATATGAATCAATTTGTTTCCACACCAAGTTGGCCTTAAGATGATCAAGTCGGCCTCAAGGGAGGCTATTTGATCTCACCTAAGGGCTATAAATGAAGCCATTCAAATTCCATTTGAAACACTCACTCTCATAAGCAAGTTTGATCTCTCTTGAAGTTGGAAGAAATGCGAAAAAGAAGAAGGAAGAGAAGGAAGCACGAGTTTGGTCTAGGAGAAGGAGAAAGGGAAAATTGAACCTTTGATGCAACTATCTCTCTCTCTCTCTCTCGTGACCTAGTTTGGAAGATCAAAGTTCTCTTGTTGATGTCGTAGGAAATTGTTGTATCCAGTTGTTATGTTGATGCCATAGCCATTTGCCGTGTGATGCTGCCACCTCAAAAATATGTATTGGGGCAAGATCAAATTTTTGAGTAAAGATCGAAGTCTTTTAGTCAAGATCGAAGTCTCTAAGGAAAGGTCGAAGTTGTTGGGTCGAAGAAAGAGTTGCCACTATTGTTGTTGTTTTTAGGTCAAGAAGGATCATTTGCAAGTAAGGAAGAAGGTTGACTTGGTGTGGAAGAAAGTTTGTGTCAAGGTCAAGATTCTTGGAATATCTCCAGAAAATTGTTGAAGGAATAATTATTGACTGGGTTTTCCCCTAGATAGGGTTTTTTTCCCTTGCTACGAGCCTACATCTTACGTCCATGGTTTTATGTGCTATTGGTTTGGTAATGGCTTGATAAACTAAAATAAAGAAGATATGAAGAAACGTAATTAACAAATGTAGAACATCACAAGTAATTATCAAGAATAATAAAATCTTTATGCTTTTCTAATTCTCTAATAGGTTACATCCAAGGATCAAAACTCTATACTATGACCTCTGAGACCCCAGACTCCAATAACCTTAATAATGATTTAGGATATCCTGAATCTAACCATCAAGGTGAGAGAGAGGTATCAACAATCATTCCTCTTCCTTTGGTAATGAACTGAAATAAATAAATAAATAAATAAAAATAATATATATATAAATAAACAAATAAATAAAATAAAATCCAACAACACCAACACCTGCACTAACGAATACTGCCACTAATCCACCGAATCCCAATTCTACATCTGAAATATTCTCCCCGCAATGTAGCAGCACTACTCGCTCTGTGGAGAACCTCCATTAAAAACTAAACAATTTTATTTCCACATCGTGCTTCACATGGAGGGAGGCATTTTTGAATCATCAATAACAGTTGTGAACAAATGAATTTGATTTATTAACATATCATCATACCCTTATGTTTCTAAATCACATTTCTTGAGATGAATATGTGATGTCGCTCTTGATGACATTTGCTAGAAAATATCTTGAGACTTATCTATTATATTTTCTTCTATGAGTCCCATATTGGTGTGTCATTATCCTTAGGTGATAGAAATTGCATTGATGATATCAATTTCATGTTAACTTTCATGCTATATTTGTGTCACACTTTATAGCTATATGTTGCCACTACGTACTTGAATGGCAAGTTGCTTCATCTTCAGCACCATGTTTGACTTCTATCATGTATGTTTGTGGAGATCCATTGTAATTTCTTGGCTTCTATCCTACATCATGTCACGAATCAAAGTGTGCTTCGACCTTCTTGGTTCCCTGGTAATCAATATCACTATCATAATTGAATCATGTCATCAAATAGTTCATAAAACATTTTGTGGAGCCTATCTTCTTCATAGTTGATTGTACAATCCTTCACATCTTCTTTCTTCATATAGAATTATGCTTCACGCTTTTCCAAGAAATCATATCGACTCCCAATCATTCCTCGTATCTCTATGGACATCATTATTGTCAACCCAATCAATATATTCCTAAATCAAACTAATTAGAGATCACTCTTTCCATCTGAGGTAGGTGAACTTCTTCTCTCATTAAGCCTTGTTTTTCATTCTACCATCTAATTGGCTTCTTTGATGTATACTATAAACTACTTTCTTCTTGTCTTTGTGCTTTTCTATGTTCTTCTATTTCTTCCATCTGCTAGTGAAGCTTAGATAGATCCTATCTTGACCTGCAACCTTTATTAGAAGACTATGAAAGAACAAAAGGAAAAGTGAATAGAAAAAATGATAACAGTAATAATTTAAAAAAAGGAGGTGGATAAAACTTATATATTTAAGGAGATTCATCACCCTCTTGATCTTGGACCTTTTCATCAACCTTGTCCTTACATGAAGATGATGTTATTCCTGTCATTCTAAAGAGCTAGGTTTTATTTTTATAGCAAAAATAATTAGTTAGGGTTTTTTTCTTCCTGTTAGCGTTTGACATTTCACCTCAGGCTGAGAAAGGAAAATCTCAAAAGCTACATCAAACCATTTAGCCTCGTAGCTAACCCTACGGAGCAGGAGAAGGCTCTCTCCGGTCTATCTCATAAAATCTTCAATGGATGAGATGACCAATAAGGTAACACTGATATTAGGCTAGTAAACTGATTAAAGAATTTGATTTTAGGGTTTTTGGGTTTTTGGTGGCAAGTTGAGGAGAGGGAAAATTTGGCTGCGGGGATGGGACACAGTTTCTGCAGGGAAGTCTTTGGGGCAAGGTAGGAGGCCGTGCTGATGTCTTTGACTGAAGTGAATGGTCAAGAATGAAGGAGAGAAGGTTAAAGAGAGCAAACAATGAATTTGAATTCTCTTTAAACAGTAGAAAACATCAAAATTAAAAAAACTTAAAAGCAGAGCATGGCAAGCATGAATTCTTACTTTATCACTTCATTTGTTTAATATGCAGAAGTATAGAAGGAAAATGAAACACATAACAAAGCTTACAATGACTGAAGAAACACACCATCAACACATGAGTCCACAAGAATCCCAAATATGACTGCAAAACCCTGGTCTTCCTTGCCAAAAATTGCAGAGATACAAGAGATAATACAATGAGCTACTGCTCTCTCAAGAGTCCAACCTTCCAACCCCTGAAAATGATTGAGAAAATACATAATATAGGAAAGCCAACCTCTTCCCTTGCCTCTAGGGGTCGAGCTCACTATCCTAGGAGCTGTTTCAACCACTTCTAAACTAAGCACTAGAAAATAGGCAGTCAAAACAACTTGCCTCTATAAACTTGGAAACCAGTTCATACATTCAATTTTTACCCTTTACATGAATGAATCTTCTAGAAGTGTTAAACAAGAGTAAAAGTGTCTTAGAGTTGCCATAATTACATCAAAGATAATCATATTTCACCCCAAAAAGTCAAACTGGAGCCAAACTGCGTTTTCTGGGTTGAACTGGTCAAATCTGGCAACATTTCCTCAACGGGTCGCACACCTTTGCAGCTCTGTTTGGAGGCCTTACCGGTGTCAGAATTGAGCATTCCCGGTGTCAGAATTGAGAAAAAGTGGGCTTGTTGGAAAGGTCTGAGATTCTACTTTCCAACCCAACTGGACGTTTTGAATTTGGAGGTCATTTTCCCTGTCAAAACTTAATTCTCCCAAGACTGGTTTCTGCAACTCAAAAAAGGGGCAGAAAGTCAAATTTTGCATGTATTTTGACCTTCTTGGAGGCCCAGAACTTGATGAAATTTCTTAATAATGGATGA
>APFE030270210.1:199584-221844 GCA_000404065.3 Pinus taeda
CCCAAATTGAGCTCATGATAGCTCATTGGAAATATATTTGTGTCTAGTTATCATTTTACCCATCAAGAAAATCATTTAGCCAACCAAGCTAGGAGAAAACTTGATTTTCCCAAGGTCACTTCAGAGGTGTCTTTGATTCTCTTGAGGCAACGAAATTCTTGACATTTCTCTCAAACCATGACACCTGTGTAAAAAGTGAAGGAGGTTTTTCTTCTTTGGCATGTTTTGGACAAAAATCTCTCTCATTTTTGAAAAAATCATGTTTGATTTCTCAGAAACATCATTTTAGTGAAACTTATCCCGATGTGTGGAACAAGGGTTTTGGTCGAAATGAAGCGAAATGAAAGGGGATACAGGGGCTTTCTAAAATTCTTGAGGAAATTTTTGGGAGTAGGGAGGGATGTTAGGAGCAGGGGAAAGTGAATATCAGAGAATTGATTGAGGGGAAGGGTCGAAAAGGGCAAACACAGGCCCACCTAGAAAATTGCTAGGTTGTAGCAAGAAACTAGGGTTTGTGCAAAAATGAGGATTTTGGGGGATCTGAGAGTTGGAAGTGCTTGATAAGGTACATTAAGGATAGGGGAAGGTGTATGAAACACAGGAAACAAGTTTTTGCTGATATTTGACCGTCCAAGAGAAATTGGCTTCAAAACCCTAGGAGAGGGAAATGAACCTTGCCTAGGCACAACTGAAGCATGGATAAGCTGTAAAATGACCCTATGGAACTTGACATGATGATGAAAACCCTCTGAATGATGATAGGCTCAGCTGAATAGTTACATAGGTTGGCATTTGGGCAACTTTGAAAAGAGTGAGAGAAAACCCTAGACCTAATGCCTAGTGACCAAATTTTGCTTGAAAACTCACTGAAATGACAAAATTTGACCTTAACACTCTGAAAACACTTTGTAAGAGCATATTTGATCACTGGAGGAAGGCTGGAAAGACTGACACTAACACTTCCTAGGGTTTTCTAACTCAAACCTTTGATAACATTTACAAACCCTAGATTCTCCAAAGTCTTCAATATATGCCATTTAAGAATTGCAACTTCGACAAGCATATTAGAGATTTAGTTGAAAAACCCTAGAGATGCTATAGTCAATATTTCTATGAGATGGAGATCATTTCATTTGAAACCTAGTCTTCACGTGCAAGGAAATAATGTGAATGTTATGATATCAATTAAGTCATGATTTCTAATGTATCTATGGATACCCTTTTCACTATATTTTCAAAAGATCATTAGCTTACTCTTTATGTGAATTCACCTAGACCTAGAAGACTTGGTATCATGTGCAATATGATTGACAAAGGTCATTTGATGTAAGTGAAAAAACTTATACGTACCTATTCAATTTAACCTTATTTATTCTTGCATAGATCTGATCCTTTGAAATGTGTCATCTTTCTTCAACATACATTCCTTGGTTTTCCAGTCATCGAAACATAAAGATTTCCTTGATGTTTTGGAAATGTCATTTGTCTTGGTTCAAATTGTTTACACATACATCATCTGTTAGGAAAAATATTGAGGTGGGGGAGGGGGGAGGGGGTGAACCAGTATTTTAAAACTCACTTAAACTTTTCTTTTCTTATCCATATTTATGTATGCGACAATGATGAAGAAAACCTGTGTATGTACGTGACTATTATGCAGACAACTAACACATATCATGTTAAATAAATTTTCAATTAATCCATCATCTGTTTAACTTGAACTAGTGTATCATTACTTCATTAGGAATTAATTAAACAATAACCATGTGCAACAAGAATAGAATAAATCATCACACATAAGAAGCACATTAATACACATGAACACCAAGATTTTTTAGTGGAAACCCAATGTGTGAAAAATCCACCACTGTTGTCGTCTTTGTATTTATATTTAATTATAAAGAAAACATCTTACAATCTTGTATTGGCATAGACTCATACCAACACATAGGCACCCACCTATAGAAGGCTACAACCTTCCCTTGTTCTCCAACACCCACTGGAAGGGATCTCTACCCCCTAATATCATTTACCGACACCCATTGGAAGGGAGCTCTAACTCCCTGATCTGATTTACCAGCTACTACTAGAAGGAAGATTTGAATCCCTCATTGAAGGCTGCAACCCTCAACACCTATCTCGACCGCGTTTCATAAATTTTTACACTAGATCCACCTGAACCAAAACATTGAATTTGTAGGCCACATTTCATAAAATTTTCAGACTGGACCCACTACCATCGTCTAAGCTCAATACCAAATATCAAAACTGAAACTAATCATTGCAATAAATCACTCAATCATTGAACCAACTAAATCAACCAATCACTGAAACAACTGAAAACCATGATCAATAAAATTTCAGTATATATATGCTACCTTACTTTAGCAAATCCATGTGTATACACAACTTCCTTGAAGCATACCCGGGTACAAATCTCAAAACATTGAACCCTAAAACTGAATCACTATTTTTCTGAAACAGACATTGAATCACGCATACCACCCCCACCCTAGTTATTCAAGAATCTTTTAAGTCCCCAAAACCTATGTAGCACCTTCGATAGATAGTGTGTCTATAACTATGTTGGATTCCCTATAAATGTGACATCCAGATATATAATATAAAGACCTTTTGATATGAATAACTTCTTATAAAGGCAACATATTTTGGTGGTGGCATATTTGTGTCTCCTTGAACCAATTAATAAAAATCATAGAATCTCCAGAGATCTAAAGGGACTGACATTCTTTCTCAAGTGAGAACAAAAGGAGGAGTTTGAGTGCAAATAGTTCTGCGTAATTGTTTGTGCCTTTACCCAGGCCCATATGAATTTTAGTAGAGTGTTATTCATTAAGGAATAGTACAACACCACACCCACACCCCCCCCCCCCCCCCCCCATCACCAACAAGATATGCCCCACGAGGTAATCCCATGAAATAGTGGATTTTATCTATTCATGCGTGATTAAAAGGTGAGGAGGAGCAAAATTATTATCGAGAAGAAGGGAGAAAATGGAAATTGTTTTAGAGCATATATCTATAGAGGATATTTTTTCATGAAAATTGGTCCAATTCCAAACAATCCAAACCCCCCAACAAATTAAAGGGGTGAGATTTTTGTAACATTTTGAAACTATTTCACACCACCAGCTGCTCCATGAATCCAATAAAGTATCCCTTTGCCACTCAATGCCCAAGGTCAAGCTCCTCCAGTAGTCAGCCCAAATTTCCTTTGTGGAAGGGCATAACAAGAATAAGCAGCCAACAATTTCCTCCACATTTTTCAATAGAAGGCACCATCTAGGCCCTTCCTTATGACACTTAAAAATATTATCCCAAGTGGGGTCTTTGTTTTCAATGAGGCACCACATAAATGCCCATGATTTTATAGGGCACTTTAATTTCCAAAAAAAAAAATCCACCACCACACTTGTACCCCTAGTCTATAGTTTTTTAACACTGATTAAGTGGTTATAACCCAATTTGGGTGTGTAATCCCCAAAAGGAGAGAATACCCAACTCAAAGGGTCTTCTCTGTCCCTGAGTAAAAAATGAGAGAGATTAAGGATTGATATAGAGTTGGCCTAATCCCCCTCTAACTCTGCTAGAATATTCAACTGATCCGCAGATGACCATCCTTCAGTCCATATTATTGTTTGTGTGTTAATCCATAGATGAACATCCTTGGGCCCATATTGTTGTTCGTGTGTTATATGCCACCTAGTTTACTGTATATCTACCATTTTTATTGAGGAGAATCACCAAATCCAGTGGGAGATGATAGTTTTCTTTGCATCCCACCCAAGGGTCCACACCTATAATCAATTTTCCCCATTCCCTACCTTTCAAGAGAGGC
The DNA here is from genome assembly GCA_000404065.3 of Pinus taeda. Taxonomy (NCBI): domain Eukaryota; kingdom Viridiplantae; phylum Streptophyta; class Pinopsida; order Pinales; family Pinaceae; genus Pinus; species Pinus taeda. Next base: position 203,444 of record APFE030270210.1, read on the forward strand.
CTTCTTCAATCCCAACGAAGGATGATAAGACAACTTTCCAAATAATTTAATTTCTTAACATATATAATATTAATTGCATTATTTTTATTATCTTTCAATATACAATCAATATTAGTCATTCCATATGAGAATATCCATGCACATCCATTTCATGTTGGGCAATGCTATGATTATTCAATAAACTACTTTCAAAGGTTTAACATAGAAAAGGTTTACATTTAAATGTAGACAAATTCAAAGTTTGATCAATCCTTATTCAATTTTTGTAAAGTCAAAGTTTGAGAAATATTTATTTGCTTTTTATAAAGTCAAAGTTTGAATTAAGAGTTCAACATAAACAATGTTCACTGAAAATTAAAGTTTTTTCTTTTTCTTTTTCTTTACCATTTATATATAACATCAACAAGCCCAAGAGTTGGACTCAATAGCTAGTAACTTATGTTTTGACTTGTCACTTGCAAGTTTGACTCATCTGCAAGTAATTAATAGATAGTCAAACATAATACCTAAGGTCATCCAGTTTTGCACAATCCTGGTGAGAGCATCTTTCTAGTGGGAAAATCATTTTTCCATTCAACACTAGGGTTATGCCTGGATGGTGAAAAGAAAAAAAAAATAAATAAATAGCCAAACATAAGATCAAGTTACCTTGAATAAAGATATGGAAAAAAAAATTGATACAAGAGCATCAAATGATTTAACAAATTTTTCAACTAAAAATTTAAAACACAGAATAATGTTGTTGATAATCCAATTATATCTCAAAACCATGGACCTACAATCGAACAACTACTCACCCAATGCCAATACTCTCCATTCTAGAGAGTAATACACTAAAGAATCATGACTCTTTCTATCATCTTCAAGTCTCACTAGTGATTGTCAATCTTGCTTACAATTGAATGTCTCATTTTTAAATGTTATTATTTAAATTTTGTTCATCTAAACATTTCTACAAATCAATATTTTACTGAACTCATTTATGATAAATTGATTTTCTAACAATTTTATAATATTTTTATGTGGGGATTTGAAGAGGACGAAACAACAAAATTTGGATTGATACATGAGTGGATACTAGGGAGACTTCCTTCATTATCAAAAGTTTCAAATATTTGATGAATAGACATTATCTTTGCAACAATGAAATCACATATTTCAGCGTACCCTTGTTGAAATTAAAAGTACAGATAGAGAAATAACTACCTAGAAGATCATGTCGGGCTGGATGTCTGGATGAATATTGTCATAGATGATTCAGAGGGACAAAATGTTTTTGAAGACTAGAACTGAGCATGGTATTGTGAGGATTTAGGGTTTTATTTGAGTTAGCGAGCTTCAGTCGTGAAATGAGGGTGTAGATTTTTATGAGGATTCAAGTATCCTATGTTGTGTGATGGAAAAGATAGACATATGTTTCCATCAGCCACATAAAAGTGTAGGATACATATAGCCAATGTACGGACATCTTTTTATGCCATTCTTAATTAAAAAGAGGAAAATATGCACATTGTGTATGTTTTTGAAAGTAGTCCACAGATTTGATGTTATGATCATCATTGATTTGGAAATTTTCAATAAAGGTATTTGATATATTTTTTTTACACAAGTTATATTATTTCTCTATCTTAGTTTCAAATTTATTAAGTCTTGAAAGGGATCAAATTTCTCCAATTGTAAACCTTTCCTCAAGTTTCGCACCCAAAAAAGAAATATGCACCTTAAGAGATTTGATCCCTCTTAACACTTGATAAATCCGAAGTTAAGATGGATTTATATTGATTTAATTATCAATAATTAATATTTTGAGAATCTAGGAAAGGCTCTTGTTGAGAAAGAATATCTCCAAATTTAGCATCATATGATGTCAAGGCATAGTGCTTGAACCTCCCTAGATTAGGATAGGGTGCCCTACAATGCTAAAAGTATTGTTTCCCTCACCAAAATCTCCTCCCATGCCTCCTCCATGGCTGAAAATCACAAATTTATTGAGTTTCAACAACTTACCCTTATCACAATCTCGTTCCTAGCCTCTTCCATATTTGCCAAATATAAATTTCCTAATATTTGACAGCTTACCCTTCACATGGGGCTTGTTCTTGGCCCTTTTCTTAGATCCATTGGCTCATTTCTGTTTCAAAGTAATCTTCTCTATACAAGGTACCTTGGGGGAGGTTGGTTCCTAGGACTCAAACCTGACACCTTTGCGTGGAATTAGGGAGATCCATTGTGGTAAATGACGTGGGTTTCTGGAGGCAGATAATCTGATAATATGGAGATTTGACTATTTAATAGAAATGTATTTTTGTAAAGTATATAGATAAGTGGATTATTGATATTCAAACATCTACATATTTGGATCTGACATATTTATTTAAATGAATTTATGAATGCTCTTGGACAAGAAAATATTGAATATCCAGGAACCTATATATCTAGATATGGATTTAACATTTAATTGATTTAATGGGATCCTTATAATATCTATAAGCTCGAATGTCTAGAGGTCTAACTCATTTAATAAAGGGGATCTACTGAAATCTCCAAACTAAATATGACTTGGTACACTGACTTGTTTGACTCCAGACGTGGCATTATGTGATGGTGACATTGTTAGAAACAATGTTAATAATGAGAGGGGGGGTGAATCAATATTAAGGCTAAATTTAAATTTTTATGCCAATTTATATTTTCTGATTCAAACATGCCAACCATTCATGTGAGAAATCAATAATATATCAAGTGCAACAACATAAATCATCACATAAATACAAGCACCATGAGCAACATACACATTGGACACAAAGGTTTAACGTGGAAACCATTCCAAGACAAAAACCACAAAAGCTTGTTTGTTATTTGAAGTAAATAAGAGCACATACTCTTTGTGAGCCACCACTCACAAGAAGCACCAACCCCCTTTGATTGTTTGCTAGCACCCACTAGTAGGAATCAAAAAATCCATTATTTTGTAGACACCTAATCAACTTACCAAAAGTGACATATAAATCACCTACTTCATGGATTTGTCACAACCACCAACTTGCAAGAGGCACCAACCTCTAAACATTCCTCAAACAACCACTAGAGATGGAAGCACCAACTTCCATTATGTAGGCTCCAACCCACACCCAATACGGAACTAATGTTCTTTGTAGATGGAAGCCACTCTGCTTGATATCAACTTTTTTTCTCCTCTGCATCTTTTCCTCTACACATCCCATGTAGCACTTTGTATATCTTCTCACTTTGTAGCATACACTCTACTCTTGGCCCTCTTCTACTCCATAGGCTTTCTCGGCCTCTTATAATAGCATAGGCACAGTCTGGGCCTCTTCCCTCTACCTAGGCACTCTTAAATTCTTCACTGTAGCATAGGCACATGTTGTAACGGCTATAACCACCCTCCAAAATTTTGCTTTAGCTTTATTTAGGAGCCTCCCTTCCAACCTTCACAGCATCATGCCTTGCTTCGTCAAGTTCACAAGCTTCAGTGTCTTTCTTGCACAAAGGTAGTGTGTTGATCACAACTTGATTCATTCCCCTCACAAGCTGTTCACCGGACTTGGTCCAACTGTAAGTTGAGTAGCTTCCCTAAGAAAATTGCGCATTTCTTGAGGGAAACCAACCTTCCCTCTAGAAATTGCACAATCCTGTCTTGCAGCCTGTTGGGATACAAGATTGAGAAATTCTGCCATTCAACACTCCTTATAGGAATTGCGCAATTTTCCCTAATAGGGCTGCTCAGCCCAGAATTTGGGCAAATTTGGCCAACAGTCAACTGCTCTGCTCAGAAATTGCACAAAACTTTTGGGCAGTCAGCCCAGCTCCCAACCAGAAATGTGCATTTCCTTCAATCAGTTAAGCAATCTCTTGCATGTGCATATGAGTTGACTGGTTCCCTCCGGGATTGAGAAAAATTGATTTGCATACATAGGCTGCTTCTCCCAAGGAAACATGCAAAGGCATCCCTTGTTTTAGGGATCTATGTTTAGTAGTTGGAGGTTACATGCAAGGATCATTTTAGAAACCTCCCACCAAGTGTCGCTTTCCCTAGATTTGTGGCATGCGCGTCACAACCTTGAAGTTATTGAAAATCATCAACCGGATGCTACAGAGCTCATTCCTCACATTGACCTTCCATGTCTAACATCCCACATCACATATAGGAGCAATTGGGACATTCATCTTAGTTGTTTTGGGGTAAGCCCGCTTCTCATGCCTTCTGTTGCATTTCTGTCGCTTTTTTGTGTTTGTGCTTTTATGAGTATTGTTTTCTTGATTTCTTTGAATGCCTACTGTCATTTACATGCATATTAGCTTGTCCTAGCACAATTTTAGTTTTCATCAACATCTCACTATTGTCGCATGCATGAAACTTTTTTCACGAACGATCGTTGATTCGGTGACTCGCCCCACCCACATGCATGTTGTTCCATTTTCTTAGTCTGTCATTCACCATTTTCATGCATGATCATTTAATTATGCTTACACTCAATATTAGCATGAATTTTCACTCAAAGTCACTTTCAGTTGCCCGTCGGTGAGTCTGGCCAACCTCAGCCCAGACTCTTCCTCACCAAGAGACTCACCAAGACAAAATTGCGTAATCTTGAGAGGAATGTGAATTTCTACACAGTAGCTATTCCTCAGGCCTTCTTTGCACAATCCTTAGGGACAATGACTGTTGGCCAAGAAAATTGAGCAATGTAGTCACTGAGCCTGCATCCATTGCCAGCTGAGATTATGCATTGCATAATCCTAGCAGTCAGCAACCAGACTGGATTGTGCATTTTGTAGTTCCAATAGTTAGTCAGTCTCCCAACAGCCCAGATGGTGCCTTATGTAGTCAGTCTCCCGACCTCTTAGGCAAAATTGCGCAACCTTCATGATCATTCACACAGGTATGTTGCTAGTCAGTTCTCAAGTTCATTTTGGTTTTCAACTGATAGATTGCTTTCCATGCGTGTTTCCATGTCTCTAGGTATTGTAGGTGTTCATCTGCCTCTCAACAGTGCAAGTACAATGGTTTCCAAGAGAGCAGAGTCGAATACACTGTCTAAAGCACACCTGGAGATGAAATCAATTAGATGTCTATGAGCTTACCTTCTCATGAAGATATCAAGTTGTTCGTAGAAAATGACATCAACATATGATAGCAACAACATCGTAATAATCAACATCATGAAAAGCAGCTAAAGGCAGCATACGGAATGCAGTGAACCCAACGAATGCAGTGAACACAATGAATGCAGCGGATGTAATCAATGCAAGAGGAAGGTTGTCGACAACACAGAGGCGGAACAAAGTTGCAAGCTCAAGCAGATCCACTAATGATGAAAGCAACTTTGGAGACTCATGCTATGAGGTGATAGCGCGACATGAAGATCGCGCGAACACAAGGAATGGAACAAGGAAGGAGTTGCACATGCTAAAGCAACAACTCAAGGATGAACATGAAGCTACACAGATAGATGAATGAGTTGCAGCAGGATCAGGAACAACAATGGGCACAATGTGCACTCACGGTAGTGTTATTGATTTCATGCAAGGGATTTAGCAGCATGCATGTCATTGTGCGCATGCATGTCATTGTGCGCATGCATGCAATCCAACCCATTCAACACACTCACCAAGGCGAAGACAAGAAGCAATTCCAATTAGAGCTGAACATGTACTTTGGAAAGTTGATGTGCATGACCACCAGCACACACCTGAAGATCAGCACTGGCACTATGCATCAGTGTGTTGGCGGTTCAGATGCACCAAGAAGACCATGCGCATGTTAGGAGACGCATTGGATGAAGGGGCCGAACTAATGCACCAGTTGAGATGGAGACAAGAGTTCGCTTTAGCAAGATGTCACCATGAGGTGCATGGACATCATCATGGACGACCAAGCTTGGCATCAAATCACCACTTTCACCATCACAAGCATGTTAAAGAGTTGGTCTCATAACAGCGTACCAAGTGTCAGTGATGTATTGCAAGGCTTGCTCAATCCATGTTGTCTCACATGAGTACAAGTGCATTGTAAGGTTGATTCATGTCAAGTGTAAGTCAAGTGTAAATAGTTGGATGTAACAGTCATAGAGTCGCTGAAGAGTCATGAGGGTAGTCTAACAATCACAAAGGGGAATGTCAAGGGTCACACCACTCTTTGCTATAATTAGTCCCTCATAACTCATTGTATAGGATTTTGATCATCCAAGCTTCTTATAAGACTATCTTGGAAAGAGCTTAGGCAATATTGTAATGCGCCTTGGCTTCTACACTGCACTGAGTTAGTTCATCTCTTTGGAGGAGCAGGCAGATGTGGTTGTAACATTTCACTGTTGGGGCTAGCAAGTTTACATGGATGTATTGTATGATTGGAACTTACACTTCTTTATATAATAAGAGCCAACATGTTTTCACACATCTATTGTATTTGTTGTAAGACTGATCTTTAACACTTGTAATGCATGTTGCTTTAACTTGTGTTCTACATCTGAACTGATTCATTTGTTATAATGCATAATCTATCAATGGAATGTGTTATATATGTTGCTAATGTTGTCTCATTCGTGTCGACTTCTCTGTCGGACATTAGATAGACCTTTCACATGAACCTTGCTGTAACAACCGTTACACTCATTCGGACTGATCCGTGAGTGTTGTACTTGTTATCTTACCTTATATGTTGTGACCACTACATCCAAGTGGACTGCTTCACCAAAAGTTGTGTATGTCCTATGTGTTGTGTGTTCCTAGCCGAGTTGGGACTGATCCCTTTCAACCTAGAACTCATCTTCACCCTCATCTCACCCACCTGTGTTAGAACCTCTCATACACCTTCCTTGACTCACTGCAGCGGTCACACCCTTGCTACTGACAAAGTTATCTTACTTGGATTTGTGCGAAATCATGGTCAACGCATTACCATACGACCCACTACTAGGACTCCTACACTAAATGGTATGAGGTCTGATTGGGACTTCTTACCTGGGAGATCCCCTTACATTTTGGTGGGTCCAGCACCATCAACATTTTGGCGCTAGAAGGAGGGCTAAATTACAAGCTGAGTCCTCACATATGTTTTGAATCTCTACACATCTATCGTGACTCACTACCGAGCTGCTCTTCTGGAATATATGTCTTATGGAAATGATTTCATCATCTCATAATAGCTTGCTCATAACTTGTCTTATAAAAAATTTGATGGTGGAGGCTACGTAGCCTTGGTAAGGCACATGGTTGGTGTTGTAGGCTCATGCGAAAGACATGGATTCTTTGAAGAATACATGAGCTATGCGATGTTCATAGACACGCTTCGAGGGCACCCAATGCACTGGTGTGCCACGCTGCCTGAAAAATCTATTCATTATCTTTCTCATCTGGTTGCAGAGATAGACTGTGCTTTCAATCACTATGATCATAAAGCACTCAAAAAAGAAATTCTGAAATTACGAAAAGCACCCAATGAATCCTTTGAACAGTGTCACACACGCTTTTGTAATCTTGCATACCGATTCCCGGAAGATGTTATTGATTAGGAATTTCTTGATGGAATATTTGATTATCTTCTTCCCATATTCGAACCCTGCTCATCACACTTCAGTGATGGAGCTGTGCAATCATAGGCAGGCATAGTTGTTGTCACAAGTGATTGTCTGCCTTCACCTCATCAAATAGCTCCACCACCATGGAGTGATGTGGGAGATCATGCACACACCTCAGTTGAACTGTCACATCCTCCCACCTCACCTACTCTTGAGATTTGTACATATTTGGCTTGCAAGCTTGTTGGTTGTCATGTGGACTTGTTCCCTCGACTTTCATCCCCGCGTTTTGTTGATCTTCCCGTTTGTACTATCTTGTGTTCTCCCATTCTAGACTCCTCACCTGTTGTGAACGAGGGTCAAGTTATTGACAGAGTTGGTGTTATGCAGCTAACCTACGCCATCATTCATGATGAGTGTGTGTGGGAATCTGTTGCACAAAAAATTGTCACCTTGACATTTTGCAATCAATATGAGTCTATCACCACTCATACCTTCCTCCTTTGCAAGTCTTAATCCTCAGTTCTTCATATCAAACCTTGAAAATAAGAGAAATACCTTAAAAATCTCTAAAACTCTAGTTTCACACTTTCTCTTAGCATTACCTGCAGTACTGCACCTATTGGTCATATCCCTTGCGCACCTGACCGCTCTGTATCTGTGTTATGGGTGTGGACCCCTGTAAAAGTAAAAAGGGCGCAAGTACATTCTTAAAAACTCACTTTGAGTCATTTCTGGAAGCTTCTAGAGGGAATCTTGCAGTGGCAAGTTCACTCCTTAAAGGTTCATGCATCCCTTACCTTTAGGCGCTAACCCCTTGATGTGAGGAGCTTATCCCTTTGAAGGAGGACTCTATCCCTTCAATGGTGGACCTATAACCTCCTTCCTTTGCACTATAAAATGAAGCATTGGGCTGGTTACTGGAGAGGTTGAAAGCTGAATATTTTTTAGGGTAAATGCTGCTGGAACTTAATCTTCCTAATTGAGCTTTTGAGAGGAGAGATTACATACCTTTTGATCTCATTTGGAGGAGAGTGAGGCTTGTCAAAGTAGAGGAGATTCCTGTTTGGACCCTGGGAAGAGCTTGTACAGCATCAAGGCACCAAGGTTTTAAAGTTCTTCTATTTCAAAGTTAATACAATCAAGTTTATTTTTCTTAATAAGCTGTGTTTTATGGTTTATTTCATAGACTCCTTGATCACTATGATGAACATGATTTGTTATATTAGTTATGCAGGTGTTCTTTGATGTGTGCTTGTTTTTGTTTGCAGGTCCTTGAAAGGAAACTCTTTTGGAACTGTTGGAGCGTGGCTTCCAGAAACTAGCGTTGGACTTAAGGTAGGGTCTAAAACACCTCTTAGTTTTTTATTAATGAATTGCAATATGTTTAGAGAAAGGTAGATTTGCTTGTCCTGCTTGTTGCTAGATATTAGTTGATACTAGGGAGATCGATCTTGTCCGCAAGAACGATTTATCCGACCAACAAATTGGTGACTCCACTGGGGATGGGATTTGATTGTTTAAATTTTCCTTTGTCTTTGACTTGAGAAACTTGATTTTTGTTTCTGGTTTTTGTTTGATGTGTGTGGGGTTGGGTATTTTTTACATCATGGATTGGTTTTTTGTTTTTTAGAAATTTTTACGAGGATCACACGTTCTGTTTGAGTTACAGTGTGGACCTCTCCGCACTGTTACTTTACTGCACAGAGCGGTACCCAACCTGGTTTCACTGGAGGCCTGCGGACCCTGTCAAAATTTTTGAAAAAACCTAAAATATTTTCATCCAGTTAGGTTTAGGTTCTTTTTATTACTTTTAGTCTCTGCCCAGATCTGCATATATCCTGTGAAAAGTCTCTCGTGAGTAAGTTCCATTGGTGTTGTGTTTTAGATGAATTTCTAGAAGTTTTTGCATGCTTGGATTGATCTTCACTCGGTCTTTGTAGTGACTTAACGCTTAGAAGCCTAAGAAACCTTAGTGATATCACCCTGGAATCTTTTGTCTTCTTGATAAGTTTGGCTGGTTTGTGAGATCTTCCTTTGGTGAGAAATAGATTTTGTTTCTCTTTGCAAATCTTTGAACGAACTTGGTCATAAGTTGTGAATTTCATTTTTATAAAGAAAACATAGCTGGGTGTTTTTTGATTGATTTGTTTTCTTGAATGAATTAATCCTTAGTTTACTGAATAACTAAGTAAAACATCCTCAAAAACATTTGAAGCTTTTATTTCAATTAAGTTTTTAGAAGTTTAGATCTCAAGATTAGATTTTTCATAGTTTTGAGTGTGTTTTCTAGAAATTTTAATTTCTCTTTTGAAAGAATTGTTTTTTGTAGTTTTGAGTATTGAAAAGAAAAGGGATTTATTTTGTGAGCATAATTAGTAGCTTTGTTTTGAGTGTATTGAAAAAGACAAAAAGTTTTTCTTTTCGTTTATATGTTGAAGGAAAGTTTTGTTTTTCAAGAAATTGTATTCTCAACTCTTCCTTTAGCTAGAAATTCATTGAAAAGGAAAATAATTGTTTATCATCTTAGGTGCATTTTTTAGTGTTTTTTGGAGTCGAGTCTTCACACCACAAAGTTTCATCTCCATACCTTTTGAATTAAGAAACAACCAACAAAATGACACTTAATTAAAATTCATCTAGCAATCTTTTTACTTCTAGGGCTCTTATCACCAACACAGCTTAGGCTAGTATCTTGGAGTAGGGAGTAATTAACTCTCCAAGATAGTTAAAAAAAACAAGTAGTTGTATCTTGCGATAGGAAATAAATCCAATTGTAATTGATATAATCTGGGAAGCTCCTCTTAAAGGAGTCAATCACAAGATCATGTTCGAACCTTTGAGACAATCAAGTCTATCTCATTGGGAAAGATAGAATATTTGTGTGTATTAAAAACGATAAACCTCGGATTAACCATTTTCGAGGAGCCTGGGGTCACTTGTTGGTAAGTCTCGGATTAATCATGTCAAGAAGCCTTCAAGGGGATTGAGCTTTGCTACTCTTCCCTTGAGCGTAGATCAGATCGTAGACTGTTCCCCCAATTTTATTTGTTATTGTTTGTAACCATAGTGACCATAATCTTAAGATTCTTTCCTAAGGTGACGGTGAAGGACGAGTCTCACTGTACCTGGAGCAGATTTCGAGTAGACTCACTTTGACTCTTTGGGGAGTTATCTTCACTCGAGACAGTTTTGTGAAGAAACTTGTGCCAGTCTGTTTCATTAAGCAGGTTGTCGGGGTAACTGTTCCAACTTCCATTTATGTATTGAATTCTGCGACGTTGGATTTCATCACGGAAAGTTACTGTTTGTGTGTGGTTTGAACTCTTAGATTGTTAGGTGTGTGATTCAATTTTTTGGTTCTTTAGAGACTTTAGGTGGTTTTCTTGAGATTTTCTTTGTTTTCATGTGAAGTAATTAATTATTTAATCATGGTTGAATTACTGAGACAATCCCGTAGACTTCGGGGGCAGCCTCCCTAATATACACCAAGTCAGCTTGAAGGGTTAAGAGCTCTTGTCACACCTAGTGAAAGTAGAGTTGGGTCACCAAAGGCTAGAGAATCATCTTTAATTATTCACCCTGACTATCAAGTTCCAACAATAGAGTATATTTTCGAACCAATTTCATTTCCGAAGTTACTGGCATTTTTTCTTCTACTAGTGAATTAATTGAGGAACCTGAAATTTCTGAACCTGAAACTGAACTTGCTGCTACTCCATCCTCAGGATTTGCTTCTCCAGTTTCTAGTGGTCCTGGTTCACCCAGGGTAGGAAGTGTCATTACCCAAAATCTTCCTTCTTGACTCATTTCTATTGAAGAACTTGTTAGTCCGGACGAAGATATATCTCTCCTTGAAAATCAACCAACTTTAGAACTTAGGGAGCGTGAATCTATCTTCTATAGTCCTTTTCGAAATGATGCTTGGTACGTATCATTGACGAACTTTTTAGAAAATTCGGGTCTCGCTACTTCACCACCTCGTATTCCTTTTCATCCTATGCCCAGGGGTTATTATCCTCCTTCGAATATGTCAAACCGGTCATCCATGTTTTCCCAAAATCCGTATTCAACATTCTTATATGGCGGTCCTTCTGTTCCTTCTGGGTATCAGTCAGTTTTTGGTACTTTTTCAGGAGCGTCTCCTCAACCCATCGAACATGGGGCATTTACTGGTAATAATGGAACTCCGCCATTGAGTGTAGAAGAAATTCTTATGATGTCTCGTGCTATTCCAAATCCGCAACCTCGAGGTAGTCAGATACCGCTTGGGGGGAAACCTCAAGGTTGTTAGATACCGCCTGGAGGGAAACCTCAAGGCAGTAAAATATTGCCTAGGGGGCAACCTCAAGGTAGTCAAATGTTGCCTGGGGGGCAACCTCAAGGACAATACATACCTCAGGGACAGTACATGCCTCAAGGTCAACCCCAGACTCAGTACATACCTCAAGATCAACCCCAGACTCAATATATGCCTCAAGGTCAACCCTAGTATCAATATATACCTCAAGGTCAACCCCAGCTTCAGTACGTGCCTCAAGGTTATCAACCTCAAGGTCAGTACCCATCTCAAGGTTTCCAACCACCTTCTGGTCAACCATTTGTTCAAGGAGCTGGAAATGTACCTTTCAATTATTAGTCCTACACTTACCTGGTTATGGTCCTCCATATGCTCAACCTGTTATGGGTCCTTAGCCCGGAATGAATATGGTGTGGGATCCATCTCAAACTCAACAGATTTTGCAACCCAATGTGTAGTTTTCATCTCAACCTGAACAACCTTTAGTTTATGGTTCAACCCAACAACCTGTCCAGCCTACTATTCAAACTTTTGCACTTGGTGTAGCTCATCAGTTTGGGCCTAGTTCGCCTCGAACTCCGCCTCGAACTACTATTGCAACTACTGCAGCTTCTGTTCAATCTACCGCACCTACTTCTGGAGTATCGACAACTCCAGTTTCTATTGTTCCTGTATCAACTCCTCAGACCTCTTTACCCCAGTCTAGACCTACAATTCAAACTTCAGTTCAGATGCCTGTAGGACAACCTGGTCCAAGTACGGTTGTCACAAGTCAACCACAATTCACTTATCAACCGTACTAGGGATAGTATCAATATGGTCCTGCTGTGCAAAGCCCAATTTATCAGTATCAACCGTACCCTAGGTATACGTATCAACAACCTCAACCTCAACCCCAGTTTTGTCCGGTTAATCTTGGTTTTCCGGGAGGATATAATATTCCCAATGCAAATCCAATTCCAGGTTATCCTGGATATCTTCCTCCCAGAGCTGGTCTTGTGACCCAAGGTTTTCGAGACCCTAACCATCAGTTACCGTTTATCGCAAGTTTGGATTTACCTGACTTGTCGCGCCTTACGAACGATCCAATTTATTATCTTCCGTATTGGCCGCCAATGCCTAATAAGTTGCCCAGTGATATTCTGAAGTTTGAGGGTAAACTAGGAGAGGATCCATCAAATCATGTGATGACTTATCACCTCTGGTGTGCATCAAATTCTATTATAGATGATTCAATTCGCTTACAGCTTTTTCAACGCACTCTAATTGGTCTCGCGGCTAAGTGGTACATTGAGTTTCCACGAAGCTCTTTTTATAATTTTAGTCAGTTAGCTACTTCATTCTTAACTCATTTTCAGTTGCCTGTCAGATATGACAATGGCATAGAATTATTAAATTCATTAAAACAGTCAATTTTAGACCATATTCATGAATGGCGACGTCGACGACGTTTAGTGAAAGCTTTTATCCCGGATCAAATTTTGGCAGAATGGTTTGTTAAATCATTATTACCTAAAATCACTGAGGATGTAGCTAAGGAAGGAGTAGTTACTGAAGAGCAAGTAATTGCCCAGGCTCAGTACCTTGACCTCGTTTATATGCAGTTGGGTACTTTAAACGAAAAAATCCCTGATCTTCCCAAACAAAATCAAATAACTACAGCTCCTTCAGGGTCTCATGCTGCTGATGGTATGATTGGTTCAGTTAGCACCAAGAGTAAGAAGAAATCTACAAAGAATTCTTCTCCTATTATAACTTTACCAGATTCCCCGACAGGAGAAGCTTCTGCTGAAATTCCTGCCAATATTCATGTCGTAGAATCCTCTCCGACCAAATCAAAATCCGTCGGCAAAAATAAAGGGAAGAAGAAAAATAAACAAAACACGAAAGAAAAACCAGATAAAACTGAATCTACTGACGAGAAATGTAAACCTCACTATCCTTGTCTCATCTGTGATGAGGAGTACTTTACAAGAGATTGTCCACATCGAGCTGAGGTTTTGAAAATCGTCAAAGGTTCCCAAATGCCTATTGTCTTGAAGGATCCTTTTCCTAGTCAAAGTAGTAAGATGATAGGTTCTTCCTCTAATGCCTCAAAAGAACCAATTATTATGATGTCCCATGTCAGGATTGTGACATGATCGCAAGATTATGGAAGTAAGAATCTTGTTGGTGGTAAGGAATCAAAATCTTCTAATTCAAACCCATCAACTTCAACTCCTTCTGGTTCCGATCCGCTACAGATCGAGAAACCTAATCTAGACTTAGTAATCAAACCGCCTCCTAAAGGTATACTTCGGAAGTCAGCTTTCAATCCACATGTGAGAGCTGCTCAGAACTATAACATTGTTGAAGATTTAGCTATATCCCCTTCAGCAATGTCGGCTTTGGAGGTGCTGCAATCATGTCCAACACAACGTAAATTGCTATTGTCTGCTATAGGAGCTGTTGATATTCAGGATTTCAATCTTATAATCTTCGATTTATAAAATAGTACACCTCGTCTTCCTCATCGAATGGCTTTCTAGATCCCAGTGTTAGTCAAAAACAGACCTTGCTTTCGGACTGTGATTGATGAGGGAGCTTCAACATGTATTATGTCGATTCAGTGTTGGAGATCACTTGGTTCTCCTACGCTCAATCAATCCCCGATGATTTTAAAGGCTTTTGATGGCCGAGGGTTTCATCCTTATGGCATTTTGCAGGATTTACCTATATGGGTAGAAGACAAAACTGTTAATCTAGATGTGGAAGTGGTTGATGCCCCTCTATATTACAACCTTCTTTTGGGTCGCAGTTGGTCTTACGCTATGATTGCTGTCGTTTCATCGGGTATTTCGGCTTATTAAATTTCCTCATAATGGAAAGATCATTACAATAGACTAGTTAAATTAATTTTCATTTGACCCAACCTCTTTTGAGAGTATCCAACATGTCGGTAAAACAGGAATCCCTTATAAGGATGTTGGGGTGGGATTAGTTAAAGATTATGGTTTACTAGGAAATTTTTCATTTCCTCCTCCTAACGTGTTACCTTCTTTTGCAACCATTCATATGATTTCATCGAACACTATTGCTCTTGATGATCCTTGGATCATACCTTCCGATTCTGAGGTGGACTCCTTTGGTGCTGCAATGCCTTTGAGTCCCTTTGAAGTTGCATATCAGGCGGTACAGTCATTTTCCGACTTTAGTTGAACCGAAATTGATCCAATGAATGTGGTCCATGGGGAGTCACTTTCAATCTCAACCTCAGATTCAACAACTCTTTTTGATCCTGTTCATACTGATGAGTAGATTCGTGAACTTTTTTTTGTTGATGATTTACCATGGGAAGATCTTCATTATCGATCTTCATTTTTACCTAATCTTGATCATTTTGAAAATGATTTCTCATCTATTTTTACCATTGATTATGTTAAGGAACCCCAAAATCCACTGCGACATCCTAATTCTGAGTTGAATTTGGGAAATATTTCTCGAATGATTCCTATCGACATTTCAGTGAAACCCAGAATTATTGAAAACATTCATATAGGTGCTTCCTGTATGGACGAGGAAATCCAAACTTATAAAGCCCTATTTCAAGAATTCTGCGACGTGTTTGCTTGGTTATATGAAGAAATGCCAGGAATCGATCCATTAATTGTTGTTCATGAAATTAAAACTTACCTGGATGCTAAACCCGTCCGGCAACATTTGCGTTAGATACATCTAAGAAAAGTTGTTGCTATTAAAGCTGAAGTTGAGAAATTACTTTGAGCAAGTTTTATTTATCCAATTCCCTTAATGGATTGGGTATCGAATATTTTTCCTGTTAATAAAAAGCAAGGAACGATAAGAATATGTATTGACTATAGGTATATTAATCGATCTTGTCCTAAAGACAATTACCCAACCCCTATATCGATCAAATTATTGATGATTGTGTCGGCAGTGAAATATTTTCCTTTATGGATGGTTTTTCTGGTTACAATCAAATTAGCATACTCCCTGTTGATCAACCTAAAACAGCTTTCATTTGTCCATGGGGGACGTTTGCTTATTGCAAGTTACCTTTTGGATTGAAGAACGTCGGAGCAAATTTTCAAAGGGCTATGTCTTACACATTTCATGACATCAAGCACATTGTGCAACCTTATCTTGATGATTTACCTGCTCATTCATTACGTAGAGCCAATCATCTCACTCATTTACGAGCCATCTTTATGAGATGTAGGCATTATCGAATTAGGCTAAATCCACACAAATGTGTTTTCTGTATAGAAACGGGTCGTTTACTGGGATTTGCTGTCTCAAAAGCTGGCATTCATGTCGATCCGTCGAAGGTTCAAGCCATTGTCAAATTACCTCCACCTTTGACTCTTCACCAACTCTAAAGTTTGCAAGGGAAAGCAAACTTTTTACGTCAATTCATTCCTAACTACACTGAGATAACGAAATGTTTTACCAGGTTGTTGAAATAGAACACTCCATTCTTTTGGGATGAGATAGCTCAGAAATATTTTGATGCACTTAAACACGCGTTGACCCATGCACCGTTATTGCATCCTCCCAACTACAACTAGGACTATTTTTTGTACCTCACCGCTTCTCATTCCACCATTGGGATGGTTTTAGTTCAGGAAGATGAATTTAACGCTGAACATGTGATTTACTATCTTAGTCGAACTTTGAATCCGACTAAGCTTAAATATTCACATGTGGAGAAATTAGCCCTGGCAGCTGTTCAAGTTGTCCAGCAATTTCGTCGCTACACTCTACAACGCAAAACCACAGTAATTTCTTATTGTAACCCTATGACATACATTTTGACTAAACAATTGCTAGGGGACAAGTATTCCAAATGGATAGTTATCCTACAAGAATTTGACTTGGAATTTGAAAAATCCAAGTCATATAAGTCTTTTCTTTCTCCGGAACTGATGTGTGATTTCCCGCGCACTGATACCGAAACTATGGCGGAAGAACCCATTGCCAATGAATCCTTGTTTCTTATCAGTACTCTTGATCCATGGTATGGGGATATAATTGTCTATCTCCAAACCCAATCTTTTTGGCCAGAAATCTCACGATCTCAGTGAAGGAAAATACGTTTCCAATCCCAACCGTACAATATTATTGGAGATACACTCTATCATCATGGAGTGGATTTTGTTTTCCGTCGTTGTCTAACTCATGAAGAAGCCAAAAAGGTTCTGAATGACTATCACTCTGGAGTGTGTGGCAGTCATATGTCTGGGTATGCCACAGCCCAAAAGATATTGCGTGCTGGTTATTTATGGCCATCCTTATTTAAAGATTGTATCAATGTTGTCTGAAAATGCCACAATTGCCAAATTTTTGATCGAAAGATGCATGCTCCACCTGCTCCTCTCCATCCTATAATTATCGTCGGCCCTTTTGCAAAGTGGGGTATCAATTTTATTACATGTAACCCTCACTCGGCCGGGGGGCATGCGTATATCATCCTTGTGGTAGATTATTTTGCCAACTGGGCTGAGGCGATGCCTACATTTTCGGTAGACGACAAAACTGTTGCAATTTTCATTTTCAATCATATAATTTCTAGGTTCGGTGTTCCTCAAGTGATTATCAATGATCATGGAAGTCATTTTCGGAACATCATGATGACTAAACTAACATATTAGCTTGGCCTGTGTCACGATAGCTCTACTCCATATTACCCATAGGCTAATGGTCTGGTTGAAGCAATCAACAAAGTTCTAGTCACCATGATCCAACGAATCATTGGTATTCATTGGTCGAATTGGCATAAAATGTTATTTTCAGCTTGTTTACGGGTTGGAAACAGTGTTACCCATTGAATGCGAAATTTCATCATTACAAATAGCAATAGAATTACTCCCAGCCACTTCCGAAGAGAAAAAACGTTTGTTTTACTTAGCTCAATTAGATGAGAATCGACATGATGCTACATTAGCAATCGAGACTCACGCAAAACGGATAAAAGCTCAGTACGACCGAAATGTTACACCTCGTAATTTTCCAGAAGGGGACCTAGTTTTATTATACGATCAAGCAAACGATAAGCTAGGGGCTAGAAATTTTGTACCCATGTGGCATGGTCCTTTTGTTGTTAAGCAAAAGCTGGCCAAATGGGCCTATGAATTAATAGATTTTGACGATGTCTCTTTAGGTAGACCTAGAAATGGGCTTTATTTGAAAAGATATTATGCTTAGAGTTTGGTGTAGAGATTTTTGTTAGAATAGTTTCTTTCACGTTGGTGTGTTTTAGATTAAAAAGTGTGCCTAGTTTAGAGAGTGTTTTATCATTATTCCTGCTTATCTTGGTTTTAATCTTGATATTGCAGATGTCGATGTCTTCTCAAACATACATTGGTTTTGATGATGGTGCTTGTCGTAGTACATGGAATATTTCTTCCGCAGCTTGGGTTATCTATTCACCCTCTGATGAGTTAGTATCTATGCATGGGGTATGTTAGTGTCAGTCTTTACAGCCTTCCTCCAATGATCAAATATGCTCTTACAAAGTGATTTTGAAGTGTCAAGGTCAAATTTTGTCATTTCAAAGAGTT
>APFE030270230.1:5951-18854 GCA_000404065.3 Pinus taeda
AAGGAGGTTATGTATTATGCATGATTCCACAAATAGTGTATAATCAGGATAATCTCTGTGAATAAGTGTCATATTATTCAAAATTTCTACATGGTATCAGAGTTGGTTGATTTGTAGAAGAGATTTCTACATGATATCAAAGCGTAGTTGATCATCAAATCTCTTATTCAGAAAGTGTTTACATTTTATTTCTTCAGGCAAAGTCTGTAATCGGGCCAGGTAGCCTCTGGATTCATCCTTCTTTTGGAAGGTGAGATATCCTGTGAATTCCCATATAGTCGATCTCTGTACGAGAAATACTTTGTTCTCACGAATTTTAGATCAGAAGCAGTTGAGTTTTGAGCTGGTGGAGTTCGAATTTGCAGCAGTGTTTTCTTGGTGTCAAAGTTGAAATGTCTTTCAACGGATTGCGATTGGAGTATGCCCTTGAAGGCAGCTCAAACTATTGTTAGGATCCCATATTGTCTATTTTTGACCCTATATTTTGCCATAATATTACCCTTTTCAACTCATAGTTGAAAGCCTTTGTTAGTATGTTGACCCAATCATTCTAAAGGTATACAATAACTCTTCTCATTACTATATGTTTAATTATTCAACACATAATCATGCTATCTTTATAATTGATCCTTGAAGTTGACTAAGTTGCTGAACAATTGTTGAAACTGCTTAAAGCTGGCAGGACTATATTTTGCAGTTGTTGAAACATCGGAAATAGCACGAACCTCGAAGGTGAAGCAACGGAAACAACACGAACCGCGAAGCTGAAACAGTAAGGACAGCATATGAATCTCAAAGAGATAGTTGAGATTTGCACACCAGAATTGCGACAACAAAGGAATCCAATCGATCTGAATAAACTGTTACATTGGTTGTAACGTTCATAATCCATGTTACTGTAACAACATTCTATTAATGGGAATTGATTTCCCTATTTTTGTACAAAGGGATGAACTAAAATTTATATTGAAAATCTTTTGTAATAGATGTCTGCTCTATAAAGAGGAGACATCTACATTAGAGAGGGGATCGACAGAGGATGAACAAGCTGTAACACAGGGATTGTAGCGAAAGGACAAGACTGAATCTTTCTTGTAATATGGTATATTGACGGATGAATAAAATTATGTTCTGAGTATTCTCATTTAGTTTTTGTGTCCTGGGGAATCTTGTGAGAAGGACAGGGCCCACCTTCATCACAAGATTCCCCCATCTTCTTTCTGTTGTGTGTCGTGTGTGTGAATTTTGTTTATACCTCATTTATGAGCACCGTTTATGATGGTAATTTACTTTTGCTGAGACTGTTTTTCTTTTCGATTGGTGCTGTATATGAGTGCCTCACTGACGATTAGGATTTACAGAGTGTAATGGTAAACTGGATAAACAGGGGCAGGTGCTGAATGTTCCTACTCTGAGGGATAGGGTCCTGATCCTTTGTTACAAGACAAGCTATTGTTTCCTTTTTGCAAGATTTATTTTCTTTAATCAATTATCTGTTCTTATTTAAATCCTACAATAGATTATAACTGCTGTAACACAGAGTAGAGGTTTAACAAAGTGTGAATCGTTTATACTACAGCTTTTTAATGCCCTTAAAATTAAGTACATACAGTACGTAGTCACCTTTGAAATAATTAGACTTTCCCAGGTTGACAATTTATGTGGAACTCGACTACTTAAATTGATAAGCAATTAAAGTGACCAACATTTTGGCGCCATTGCCGGGGAAGGCGACTGAAGATTTTAAAAGTATTAATGACTTTCCTTTAGATGTACAGGATGCATGAAAGGACGCAGGAAAGCTAACCCTACAGGCGGCAATGGAAAAGGTAGAGGAGGAAGAAAAACTTTCATTGACGACATATTTCAAAAGCGGAAACATCACAGAAGGTAAGCTTTCGGAGGCCACAAACGCAGCACTCTCTCCAAACGGACTACGAAACGGAGGAAGTATTGGGACCGGAAAGGGACGAAGAGACAATAGAACAAGTCGAGGAGTCGGTGGAAGACATTGAGGAACCAATAGAAGATATTGAAATTGAGGAACCGGTTCAGGATATTGAAAGCCCTACAGAAAGCGTTGAAAACCGAGCAAGTGAGTCAGGGGAACAACCAATGGAAGGAAATAATGAAGGACCCTTTGGTGGGGGAAGAAGAGAAGGAAGAGGGGAAAATTCCCTCTCCACCTTAGAATTCCCTATTGAAGACCTTCCTAGAGGGGCAACTCCTATGAAGAACATTCCATTATCAGCTCTACCTAATTTCCATGGTTTATCATCTGAAGACCCTGATGAATTTTTGTTTGAATTTGATATATTGTGTAGGAGTTATGATTATGTGACTAATCCTCAAAATTTGAAGTTATTTCTAGCAACATTAAAAGGAAATGCATTAAGATGGTTCATGAGCCTGGGAAGACGTGTGATCACAACTTGGAATCAAATGAAAGAAAATTTCTTGGCTAAATACCAAGACTATTGCCGAACAAGAGAAAGGAAGGAGGAATTATTCAAGATGGTTCAGAAGGAGGACGGAAATCTGGAAGACTTCGTGGAAAGACTACAATATAATTTGCAGCGATCTGATCATTCGAATATGAGTAAGGACATTCTTAAGTCAATATTGTTAAAAGGAGTACGAGATGATTGTTTAGATATGTTGAATATGCTTGGAAAAGGAGATATATCTAAGGAATCATACGATGAGATTGTCAACCTCTGTAAGAAATGTTCAAGAGGAGCAGCAAGCAGATCAAAAAGCAAAGATAATACATACTCAAGAGTCCAGGAATCAGCAAGTGGAGGAGCAACACGAGTTGAAATTGGTAACTTACTTGAAGAATTTAAAACTTAAATGTTAAGCTCTTTTGCTTCACAAATAGATACCTTGCAGGTTAAAAAGAAGCAGGCGGAAGCAGAAGTTGCTTTGGCTATCTTGTGCTCTAAATGCAGGGAAAAGCACCCGTTAAGGGAATGTCCATTGGATAAGGTACCAATTTGCACCATTTGTGAGAAGGACCATGAGACTCAACAATGCCCTTCTTTGCCAGGAATAAAAGCAGCACTGCAGCCAACTGAAGAAGAAGCTGAAGCAGTGTACTTATTGACACAAAGGAGACAATGGCAACCACAAGGACAAGGTATGAATTCTAACATGTAATTTAATCGTTGGAACAATCATCCTCCTTTTCAAACAAATTACCCGCCCTTGAATCAATACCCACCCTTTAATCAAATGAATTTCCCACCCATGCAGCAACCAAACCCCCATTTTTTTGATCCTACAATATGGAATCCCTGGGCTCTACAACAATCCTATTTTAATCAATGGAACCTGAATTGGACAGCTCAACAGATTCCATTTCCAAACCAATTTCCCCAGTATGATCAATATCTCTCCTTACCATCAAATGCTCCACCGAATAATCAAACAATGAGACCCCAACTGCCTGTGCAACCTAACCCCAACCCAAATAACAATAAAGCTCTGTAGGTAATTGATATTCAAAACCAACCTGTTTTCCCTATGCAATGCAATGATATTAATTTACGCTCTGGGAGGATAGTTGAACCCATTATTGATGACATTGCTTCTTCTGACTCTGATGAAGAAGAAACTGGAAAAGAAAAGTCATCTAATAACAATGCTGAAACAGTTGAATCATCCTCTAATAAGACTGCTGAAATAGCAGAGCCACCATTTCCTGAACATCTGGCTCTTACCAAAACACTTGAGCCACCTGCTTTTAACATTTTAGGAGAATTGCAAAATTTATATGTTAAGATTCCACTCTTACAAGCACTAAGAGATGTACCAATTTATGCTAGAACCGTTAGAGATATTTGTATTAAGAAACCCGAAAGAAAAGCTAAAGATCCCCTCACAGTCCATGTGATGGGTGATCTAGCTGCTCTAATGACAGGTAAAAACCCCCCTGTGAAATATGGTGACCCTGGTCATCCTACAGTCACAGTGCAGGTTGGAAAAACTTTTGTTTCTAGAGTTCTAGTAGATCTAGGTGCCGCAATAAACATTATGAGACTTGAAACTGCACACTTATTGCAGTTAAAGAATGTAATTAGGGAAACCCCAACCATTTTAAAGCTAGTTGCCCGCTCCACAATCAAACCTGAAGGAGTCATTGAAGACCTGATAATTTAAGTTGAATCTTGGAACTACCCAGCTGATTTTGTTGTATTACAGACTAAAACAAAGTTGGGGGGTCATCCATTGATTTTAGGGAGACCTTGGCTGGCTACAACAGATGCCTTCATCAGCTGTAGATCAGGCTCAATGACAATTTCGAATGGATGTGAAACCAAGCATCTTACTCTTTACCCTCATTCTACACCTATGATTAATAATGATAATTATGTATGGTTAGATTATGAGGATGATGAGACCCAACCCATTTTGACTATCGAACAAGCTTTAACTCTTAAAGATTCAACCGAGGATGAATTAATTAGCAATTTTATTTCTGAACCTTCTTTGATTAATTCTGAAGTATATGATCACTTGACTAGAATCTTGAATCCTGAATCTCAGCAAAACCTTAAAATTGAAAATTCACCTCAGACATTAGCTGGCACCTCCTCCAAAAGTATAACAGGAGAAATCGAGCCTGACAAAACATTAAATATAAACCCTGACCTAACAGATGCTGAAACACAGTAGTTAATGAAGCTACTCCGTGAGAATAAAGAAGCATTCGCATGGGATTACACAGATATGAAGGGAATCTCTCCTGAATTATGTACTCACCGTATCTATATTAAAGAGGGATCTCGTCTAGTCTGTCAACCCCAACGACGAATGAATCCCAATTTAAGGGAAATTGTGAAGGAAGAACTTCAAAAATTGCTGAATACAAGATTTATATATCCTATATCTGATAGTGAATGGGTTTCCCCATTAGTAATTATTCCTAAGAAAAATGGGAAATGGAGAGTGTGTGTAGATTATAGAGCTCTAAATAAGGCCACTCAGAAAAATCATTTCCCTTTACCATTTATTGATCATGTACTAGAAAATTTGGCAGGCAAGAGATTATTTTTCTTTTTGGATGGATTTAGTGGATATAATCAGATCAAGATTGCACCCCAAGATCAAGACAAGACCGCCTTTACTAGTCCATGGGGGACTTTTGCTTATAAAGTTCTTCCATTTGGATTATGTAATGCACCAACAACATTTCAAAGAGCAGTAATAGGGATTTTTTCTGATATGCTTAATGATTCATTCGAAATATTTATGGATGACTTTACTCCTTATGGTGTGACTTTTGAAGATGCATTACAAAACCTTGAGAAAGTACTTAAACGATGTAGAGAAGCACATCTTGCCTTAAGTACTGAAAAATGCCATATGATGATGAATCAAGGTATTGTATTGGGACACTTTATCTCATTCCTAGGAATTCAAGTTGATCCAACTAAAATACAAGTAATTCAGACTCTTCCTATCCCTCAAACACAAACTGATGTAAGGAGTTTTTAGGACATGCTGGGTATTATAGAAGATTTATCAAAGATTTTTCTAAAATAGCTTCTCCTTTGTTTGTGTTACTTATGAAAAATGCTGAATTTAAGTGGACTGATGACTGTCAGAAAGCATTTAATGAACTTAAACATCAATTGTCTACAGCTCCCATTTTAAGAGGACCTGACTGGGAACTCCCCTTTCATATATCCTCTGATGCTTCAGACACTGCAATTGGAGTTGACTTGGGTCAAGAAGAAAACAACCTTCCCTATGCTATCTATTTTATTAGTAAAAATATGACCTCTACTGAACTTAATTATACAGTCACCGAGAAAGAATTTTTAGCAGTCATTTATGCTATTAATAAGTTTGACATTACATTATCGGTTACACTACTTTTGTTCATACTGACCACTCGGCCATTAAATATTTAATGAACAAATCAGTTACAAACGCTGGAGTTACCAGATGGTTATTACTATTACAATAATTTGATATCACAATTGTAGACCAACCAGGTAAAGAAAATGTAGTTTCTGATTTCCTTTCTTGGCTAAAAACTGATGAAAATACTCCAGTTGATGATTCCTTTCCTGATGAATATTTATTTGTAGTATCTGCTCACTCACCTTGGTATGCAGACATTGCTAATTACTTAGTTGCAGCGAAGCTACCATCACACCTATCGCACAGAGAAAAGAGAAAGATCATTTAGCAGAGTGCTAGGTACAGCTGGATAAGCAGATGTCTTTTTCACATAGGACTCGATCATGAAATTCGGAGATGCATCAGGGAAGATGAAGTTTATGATATATTGAGGGCTTGTCATGATGGCCCTTGTGGGGGGGCACTTTGCTGATAAAAGAACAGCACACAAAGTTCTTAGAATGGGTTATTACTGGCCCTCACTTTTCAAGGATGCAAAGAAATATGTCAGGGCTTGCGATAGTTGTCAGAGAATGGGGCAGCCTAATCACAGGGATGAAATCCCACTTAATCCCCAGGTAATACTTGAACCTTTTGAAAGATGGGCGCTAGACTTTATAGGTCCCATTAATCCTCCATCCAATCAAAGAATTTATATACTGGTCTGCATAGATTATATGAAAAAATGGTTAGAAGCTAAGGCACTCCTCAAAGCTAATGAAGAATCAGTTTTAACCTTTTTATTTGAAGAAATCTTTGTTAGGTTTGGATTGCCTAGAGAACTAGTCATAGATGGAGGACCTCCTTTTAATTCTCATGGCTTCAAAGATACACTTCAGAAATATCACATTAAGCATAAAATGACTACACCTTATCACCCCCAAGCCAATGGGCAGGTGGAAAGTACGAATAAAGTCATAGAAGCCATTTTAACAAAAACAGTGAAGGAGAATAGAAAGGACTGGTTTCAAATGTTGCCTGAAGCACTATGGGCGTATAGAACTACTTGGAGGAATACTACGAGTTTTTCACCTTATGAATTAGTCTATGGTAAAAGTGTTGTTTTTCCTATGGAATTTGAAATCAAAACCTTAAGGATTGCTTTAGCTATTAACCTTGACTTGACTGATGCACAGACAGCTAGGTTGCAACAGCTTCAGGAATTGGATGAAAAGAGGTTGGATGACATCCATCAAACAACCATGATACAACAACAAAGAACTAGGTGGCATGATAAAACCATCAAGCATAAGCAGTTCCAAAAGGGTAATTAGGCTCTACTGTATGACACCCATTTTGAAAATTTTCAAGGTAAATTAAGAACAAGGTGGCTAGGACCCTATGAGGTAGATATTGTTTTTCCAAATGGAATAGTCAGACTCTTAACGATTGATGATTCCAGAACACCATTATTAGTGAATGAGTATCGACTCCGTTTGTATCAGCAACCTATTTCTAAAGAAGATTTCAAAGCCACTTGCATGACAGACATACACTATGCCTTTTTGGGGGAACCTGCTATCCCTCAATGCACTTGATTTCCTGTTTATGTATTTATTTTTAGATTAGATTCCTTAACTAATAATCCCTGTCAAGGGTTGCCATGTTACAATTAATTATTTTGCAGATCTTAGCTTCGGAAGGTGGCTGACAAGAAAAGTTCCAAGCTAGGGAGAACTAAGATGCAGCTTGGAGAAGCATTGCCATCTCACTTTAGAACACAATTCATTCCTCTTACATTTTTCCACCATTTTCCGTTGTTGAAACACCATTTCTCGCTGCTGAAACACCATTTCCCGTTGCTGAAACACCAATTTCCAATGCTTAAAATGCCAATCTTGTTCATTTTTCCCAAAAATCAATAATTCTCCCATTCCTGTTCCCGAGAATGAACTATTACTCTTCATTAAGTGAATCAGCCATTCATCCTGATAATTATTGTCCTTCACTATTATTTGCTGTGAATGATAAAATCCTTGTGTGTAAAAACCCTCATACTTTATAGACCCATTTTATATATCGTCGACCTATTGATGACAAGATAATACTTTTTGGCGCAACAACCAAAGGTAAATATAAAGGTATGTGTGTTTACGTGTGAATATTAAATCGTAGTTAATGAGAAGATATGATATGATTGCTGAAATCGTCGTACTACCAACCATATCATTTAAGCCGCAATTGGGGGGGTTACCGAAATATCGTAATCATTAAAAGACACGCCAATCGCCGCCATTTCTATTTTCTCCCGATAGTATCTAGTCACCCCGTATGTACCTTATGACATTAGCTGTAACGTTCTACTCTGTTTTCGACCTCGGCAAACTAGGCTCTACACTTTGTATCTTGTCTGAACCAGTAACTATGGGAGGAAATGCTGTTAGACATGAACCTGGCTCAACGACATTACTGGAACTCTACCAGGAGGCATATCAAATATTTTTACAAGCCGGATGGGTGGATTACTTCAAAAGACTTCCGGATTTCGACTCACAGCGGGTTCTGGAATTTGCATGTAATCTGAGGGAAGGATACTCCACTGTCCAAGGAGTGCGAATTCCAGCAACAGAAGAGGATATAGCACACGTTTCGGGACTACCAACCAATGGTACTCGCTGGTTCAGCAGGAAACACCTCATTCTCCATGCCTAGCAAGATTTTATGTTACCAGGGGAGCATGTTGAACCAAAAGGCAGGGGCGTTGCATTTCGATCATTACCGCCACCATCAAGCTAAGGCACCAACTCCTTTCCCTTACACACCATCATTTGGCCCAACTCTTAATAAATAGAGGTTTTGCCCTGCACAATCCACCTCCCATCAAAAATCCTCCTCAACAAGCTGAGGAAATTCCTCGGCAAGCTGAGGAAAATCCTCAGCAAGCCCAAGAAAATTCCTAGCAATCCGAGGAAAACTCCCAGCAAGCTGTTGAAAATCAGCAATCGGCAGCCGAAATTCCACAATTAAGCACTGAAAATTTGCAGCAGAACCCAACCCTTAATGAAGCTGAACCATCCACTCCCATGGTCCATATCCCCACCAATGACTCGGACGACAACACCCCCATTAGTACGCTTAAGAGGAAGAAGCAGCAGGAAGCTGAAACCCCACTAAAAAGAAAACCCAGGGCTTTAGTTTCTCATAATCTGCCTATCTTAAGGAAAAGTGCCCGGAAGAGAAAAGCTACTATTTTTCCTGCCTCCTTACCACGGCGACGAACAAGGTCATCCGTAGTAATTGAGGACATTATCCCAAATTCCCCACCTATCACTCTAAAATCCTATATTCTGCCCAGCCCTGAACCTTCACTTTCCTCACCATGTCGTGCCGAAATTTAGAGCGTTCACGATTTTGTGACATCATTTTTCTCAAAAGAGGCAGCTGCTCCACAAGAACCAGCTGCCGATACGTCTAAAGTAGACATCCAAGACGATATAAGGTATGTGGCTGATACACAAGAACCAACCACTGACCCAACATGTGATACACAAGAACCACCTGTTGGGAAACAAAAGGAAAGCGACCTAGATGTGGCTGATACACAAGAACCAGCCACTGACCCAACAGGTGATACACAAGAACCACCTGTTGTGGACACAAATGATGAAGTTAATACTGAACAACATTTTGTTCCTCCAGTGGAACCTGCAACTACAATAGCCTCGGTTACTTTAGCCTCCTTGCAGGAAGAAAACGAGTTTTTGAAATCTGAAATCAAGGCTTATCGGCAAGAATTAGCAATGGCCAGGGAAGCCTCTGAAAAGGAACTTAATCTCTACATGTTAGCTCAGGTAGCATCTGCAGCCGAAAAGAGTGCAGAAAAGGATCAATACAGAGAATACATGTGTAGTGAATGTGGTGATCTCTATACTCGAGCAGGTTATAAGATAGTTGAAGTTCCGTTGTCTGGAGCTAGTATAGTACCTCCTCCTATTATAGTAAAAAAGGAATACCCTGCTGTTACGCAAGAACCAACAGGCTCTTCAAGAATTTTAGAGAAAGGAACAGAAACACCCTGGCCTACCCAAGTTGTTACAAAACAAAAACCAGTAGCAAAATCTTTTACAACTAAGAAGACACAGACTGAACCTCCCTATGTCAGCAATGCTCATCCATAGACTGAATGTCCCTGTGTCAGCAGTTCTTACACACAGACTTCTAGTTTTCAGAAACTAAGTAAGACATGGAAGATAGAATATGAGCTCTCATAAGGAAAGGCATTTCAGCAACAGAAGTCATTATGGCTCAACCACGCATACAGAAATTGGGAAGTGCTTGAACAGTCTCGTGCACAATATAAGGAGAATAAGAAATTAATAACCAGACTGTCCCTTATATTTGACTTGGTCCAGCGGTTACTTGCTACAAGGAAACCCTCTTTTAATTATTCTGTATTTTTGAGAGAACGCTTAGCGTTCCTCCAAATAAAAGCAATCAAGGATGGAAGACCCCACCAGGTATCTACACCACAACAATTTATTGAGATCTTCGCAGAAGCACCAAATAGCGACCAAAACTTGTTATGTGAACTCTATCTTCACAATGAGGCTATGCCTGAAGATAGAAAGCTTAATTTACTTCCTCTGGTTGGCGATATCCAAATAAGAGCCTTCATTTCCTTCTTGGCCAATCAACTTACTTGGCAGAATACTTTTATGTCAACAGCACATAATGAGGAGAAATGTCTCCTCTGGATCCGTGTTGAGCCACAACATGCAGTTGTCTTCATTGCAGAACATCGATGAATTCTACGAGAGCCAGGAATGACTGACCATATCAGGAAACTACAGGCAGTAGTCTTGGAAGACTGCCAGTTTTATGTGAAAACTAAAGGAGCTCTGGCTATAAAAGCCAATAATCTATTATGGGAACACTGTCCTAAAGAGAGACGGGAATATCATCCTTATAATCCTCTCAATCTTCAGGTGGCAATCTCACGCATACCTAATTATGTTAGATGCATTACACAGTGTGTTGAACGATGGATTGGTTATCACTTTCATTTCCCTCTCTTACGGCTACCTGGACAACAATATAAGGCTCAATATAAATTAACCAAAAAGGAAGAGCTGGCAGCATGGCAGAAACTTCAGAGTGTCTATGGGTTTAGAGACATGGTTGACAACACCTTCTATACTTACTGCATAAGCAATTTGCATTGTTCATCCCAGTATTCCGACTCAGATTCAGACTAGACGTTGCATGTGGACATGCAACCTTTTCAGTTGGGGGGGATGTTAGGATCCCATATTGTCTATTTTTGACCCTATATTTTGCCATAATATTACCCTTTTCAACTCATAGTTGAAAGCCTTTGTTAGTATGTTGACCTAATCATTCTAAAGGTATAAAATAACTCTTCTCATTACTATATGTTTAATTATTCAACACATAATCATGCTATCTTTATAATTGATCCTTGAAGTTGACTAAGTTGCTAAGCAATTGTTGAAACTGCCTAAAGCTGGTAGGACTATATTTTGCAGTTGCTGAAACAGCGAAAACAACACGAACCTCAAAGCTGAAACAACGGAAACAACACGAACCGCGAAGCTAAAACAGTAAAGACAACATATGAATCTCAAAGAGATAGTTGAGATTTTCGCACCAGAATTGCGACAACAAAGGAATCCGATCGATCTGAATAAACTGTTACATTGGTTGTAACGTTCATAATCCATGTTATTGTAATAACATTCTATTAATGGGAATTGATTTCCCTATTTTTGTACAAAGGGATGAACTAGAATTTATACTGAAAATCTTTTGTAATAGATGTCTCCTCTATAAAGGGGAGACATCTACATTAGAGAGGGGATCGACAGAGGATGAACAAGCTGTAACACAGGGATTTTAGCGAAAGGATAACACTGAATCTTTCTTGTAATATGGTATATTGACGGATGAATAAAATTCTGTTATGAGTATTCTCATTTAGTTTTTGTGTCCTGGGGAATCTTGTGAGAAGGACAAGGCCCACCTTCATCACAAGATTCACCCATCTTCTTTCTGTTGTGTGTGTGAACTCTGTTTATACCTCATTTATGAGCACCGTTTCTGATGGTAATTTACTTTTGCGGAGACTCTGTTTTTCTTTTCGATTGGTGCTGTATATGAGTGCCTCACCGATGATTAGGATTTACAGAGTGTAATGGTGAACTAGATAAACAGGGGCAGGTGCTGAATGTTCCTACTCTGAGGGATAGGGTCCTGATCCTTTGTTACAGGACAAGCCATTATTTCCTTTTTGCAAGATTTATTTTCTTTAATCAATTATCTGTTCTTATTTAAATCCTGCAATAGATTATAACTGCTATAACACAAAGTAGAGGTTTAACAAAGTGTGAATCGTTTATACTACAACTTTTTAATGCTCTTAAAATTAAGTACATACAGTATGTAGTCACCTTTGAAATAATCAGACTTTCCCGAGTTGACAATTTATGTGGCACTCGACTGCTTAAATTGATAAGCAATTAAAGTGACCAACAACTATATTGCATGGAAGGACAGGATGGAGGCAGTGTTAGATGATAATGGGTTGAAGGAGTTCATAGATGCGGATGTCCTAAAACCTATTGATGCTGCTCAAGTCGGGGATTGGAAAAAGAAGACAGCAAAGTGTCGAAGGATTTTGTTGGAGGGCGTGAGGGATCACATTGTGTCCAGCCTCCATGGAAAGGCTTCTCCATACTTGATGTGGAAAGCATTGACAGATCTATTCCAAAGCAAGAGCGACCAGAGGAAGTTGGCATTCAAGGATAAACTCAGAAACATTAAGTGTGAGAATGGAGACAATATTCTCAAGTATCTCACGAAGTTCACCCAATGTTGGGATGAGCTGGGAAGTGTGGGGGTGACTGTCGATGATGAGGACTTGGTGAGCTTGGCTCTCCTTGGTCTTTCGAAGAGTTTGCATTCCTATCAGGACTCTACCAATGGTCGGGAGAAATTGCCAGGATGGGAGAGACTTTGGTCGGATCTTGTGCAAGA
>APFE030270230.1:18864-58727 GCA_000404065.3 Pinus taeda
CCTTAGATCAGCATAGTCCAAACTCTACACACACACACACACACACCCAAGGTCGGGAAACTGGTCCCGTCATCCCCAGTCGGACCCGCTATACCAAACGGATAAGGAGCTACCAACCAAGGTTTGGACCGGGTGGGTATCCCCCTTGTTGTCGACCCGATTTTCGGGGCTTCAACACTTTGATATGTATGATACTTAGAATATTAATGTAATATCAATGGTGATTCTTGCGTTTTGTGATTCTTGTATGTCTCCTCTTCTTAGTGATTTCATAAATGTTTCATGTTCTTCTTTGACTTCGTGTTAAATAGCTGCTAGATGGGTTTCCTTTTAAATACAGATTCATTTTAATCAAACTGTGATGAAGAATGCATGTATAGATTGTGGAAGTCTAATCTTTAAATCCACTATACGAGTCTTAAAATTCACCATTATTCCCTAGCTGGCATTTCTCTCTAAATCCATATATGTATAGAACACTTGCTATCTCAAGCTCTATATGATCGATTTCTTCTTTTACTCCTTCTACAGTCACATCTCTATTAAATTGAATGAGATGGAAGTCTTTAAATGATATCAACCACTGTTGATTGGTATTTTATATCACTATGTATATCTTATGTATTATGAACTCAGGAGTTGTGTTTTTCCGAAATTGTTTGAACCAACTGAATCTAAATTGTAAGTAACATCCAAGATGGTGCTTTGAATCCTTCTAAGAATAATAATAAATGCACCTAATATAGATGTCCTAGGCACTGGTCTCTTTTGCAATCCAGAGGCTATCTCTAGGATCGACAACATCCTCTAAGGATAATTCTTAGAAATCCTACTTGTGGGAACTTGTAGCTAACAAAGTTTGGATCTCCAAGCTTAACTTATCATTATCTTGTTGTGAAGTTTCCAAGTTCTCTTTCATCTCTTTTACTTCATTCATCAAATTTTCCACATTCTTTTTGGTAGAGGAAAGAATGTGGATCCTATGGAAGCTATTTCTATGCCATTGGATGTGGTGTCCATCATTATGTTCCTTTTTGTAGTGATTGATATTGGTTTTCCCAGTTCTATTGCTAGGTATTTTTTCCTTTCTTGAGTATCATATTTTTTACTTGATCAAATATGAATCTTGAGAGATCCAATACTCGATTTTATTCCTCAAATGAGAGGACCATTTATTAAAGTGGAAAATTCCCACCATTGTTAGGCATGGGAAAAGCATCATCTAGAGGAGGAAGAAAGGCTTCTACTTCATTTTCTGCTTTCTTCTATTCTTTTTGTGCTAGGTTTTCACATAGAGCAAGGATGTCATTGTATGATGTTGTTAATTGGTTAACTCTGGGAGACTTGACATAGATAAGAGTATTTGGAGCTCATAAAACTCATCACTAGCTACAATTGTTTGCCATAGATAAAATAGTAGTACATTAGGTGGCATACGATATTACAACAATGTTGACCCACACATTGATAAAAGTAAAGAAATCTCCATGGAATACCTTCCCTTTATGTATAGGATAATATTGTATGAAATGTTTTGGAGAGGTAGAAGTTGAAGCTAAAGAGTTAGAATGCCTCAAGTATGGTGAACTTTGTTTTCATAGGTATGACTCAAGAGGTATCACCACCCAACATTGAAAATTAATTAAGTATGGTTGGTTATACATTCAAATCATTGAAGCACATGAAGAAAGGGTGAAATATTACTTAACACCACCAAAGCAGTCAAGACAGCCAAAGGGATCGAGAACTCTAAGCCTAGAAATAACCTTGAGATCTCAGAAGAAGAATCACAACAAAGTATGGATACATGAGAGACGAAAGTTGCATTGAAAAGGAAACAAGAAAAGGAAGCAACTAAGAAATAAAAATTAAATAAAAATAGATTTGAGAGGGGATAAAAAGAAAGAAAAGGAAGAAAATAAGAAAAAGCAGGAGCAAAAATCAACAATAAAGAAAGAATAATAAGAGAAACAAAAGAAAGAGGTAGCAAGGAAGAGACAAGAAGAAGCAAGGGAGAAATAAGAAGAAATGGTCATGAGCTTGAAGAAGAAAGGATTTCCAAATATTTAGTAGAAAAGGACGCTGAGGAAGCCAAATTGAAAGAGCTAGCACAAAAGGAAGCAAAAGCCATATTTCCTCCTCTAGATGTTGCTTTGTTAAAAATATGAAACTACAGTAAAATTCCACCTTGGATAGCTCACCTAATTGATATAATGATTTCATTGAACTACTCTTTTCGAGAGGACCAAAATCGACCTAAATATCACTCAAAGCAAATCAGGGAAAGTGTACTTATGAAGAAAAGCCCTTATGTGTACATTTGATAAGGTCGACCCTAAAGAAAAGTGGACCACCTTGAAAGGTTATAAATAAAAGTGTCGTCTACCTCATTTGGACACAATAATGATACACTCTTCTATCTTTTTTTGGCTCACACTGGTATGAGGCTTGTTCGCGGAGGATCAAGTTCACTCTTAGGTGAAATTGTAGGGTTTGAAGCTTGCATCTATGATTTAGGGTTTTGGGCCCCAGTCGTAGGCATAGAACATGAAGCATTCAATTGTAGCCACATGCAAAAAATATTCTATGTGTGATTGGAGCCTTCTAGTTGTATGGATAACTCTCTATCCATGTGACTGGGGGTTTAGGGTTTTCGCAGCCCAGATCTGACCTCAGTTATTCGCATGCCAAGATTATGGGAGTGACTCGGACAACTATAGTCACTTTCATGACATCTCCTCCAGGCGACCGAGATCTAAAATATGAAATCTCAATCTTCTGAAGATTTCACTCAATGAGCACAAGGTTTGTAAGTTGATTGTAGAGAGTGATAGTTCATTGCAGTCTTTAGAATCATATTTTGAGCATATACATTGTTGGGTTCATTTCATGGATGTTGTAGTTGTTTTGTTGGTTTGTTTCATGGATGAATATATGGATTATTGTACACTCTTCAGCTGAATTATTTTATGACAATCTAAGAAGAAGAATTTACAAGGGTTTTCCCCATAGTAGGTTTTGTCTTAGTCTATGAACAAGTTTGGTGTCTCTATGTGTGACTCTTTTTCTTTTATTGTTCCTTTATGTTCCATTGCATTGATGATGATGATATTTTTATTTCTTCGTAGTTTCTTATGATGAAGAATAATGATGTAAATATGAATAATGTTATGAGGTTATGGGGTTAACTTAATGTGTTAATGAATAAATGCAATTATCAAAGAAAAGAACAATACAGCCCTATGAAAAATTAACATGGTATCAGAGTTGGGCTCAAGAAAATTCATGGAGATCACCCCCATGGTGACACATTTAATGGAAGCAAGAGAATATGGAGGAGACCTAAAAGAATTCTAGGGTTTGAGATAGCCTTAGACAATTTTTGTATTAGGGTTTGATGGATATTATGAGGTTAGGGTTTGAAAGAAACCCTGGTTTATGGAAAATATATGAGATATGAAATCTAGCATGGTCAATGTTAAGATGCTTAAGAAATTGTGACATATTTGATGAATTCCTAGATGGGATAGTCTCTAGTAGGCATGGTTGTTGATAAAGTTAATTGAAATATTGAAGGCAACATTGTTATGTGGACAATGGACAGTGATGGCTCTTGAAGGTTGGTTCAAGAGGGAGAGGATCACCTCTCATTCAAGATAAGTATCTATTGACTTATGATGCTCCTTTATGTCCTTTACTTTTGTTTAGACTTATATATCTAATTATTTCTTTAATCACTACTTATACTTCCTGCATATATATTTGAGTATTTGGATGCTTCTAACTCCTTGATGAGATGTGTTAACTAGATCCTTCTTAAGCATAGTGGATAGTGTAGGAAGAGAAAATCTAGAGCTAGAAAAAGTAAGGAGGCACATGATGACTATGTGCTACATGGTGCCTATGTCAAATAAAAGGATTCACACATATTTGAATACTACAAGGTATGCATGGTATATTGTTTCAATGTTATGGCAAGGTAATACCAAAGGTATGATAAGAATTCTTTCTTCTCAAATGGTTCATGAATGCATATGAAATTGATTTGAATTCATGGTTATTATCATGAAATGGTGCACTTGATGTTTGGCTTACATTATCATTTTGGATACCTTGATCCCATAAAGAAGGTTAGCACCTTGATTCTAGGAGATGGTAACTTGACATTATTTGTTTGTGAAATGCATGTCAGCCATGATGATATAAGTATAACAATGAGATTGATATTCAATATCTTTTTGTTGACGATGGTTATGTTTGGATGTTCTTAATAATTATAGAATATGGTAAAATTGAATACCCTGACTCGATGGATTGAGCTATGTGACAAAGAAGTAATGTTGTCATCATGATTATTGAAGTTTACTCCTATTAGTTCTTTAACACTAACCCTTGATGACAAATTGATGTCATGATGGAGTACTTGATGATAACATATATGGCCATGATGAATATGTGGATATAGTCTGATTTTATGATCTAACAAATATGTTGATGCATGACGATATTATAGACAGGTTTATGGCATGAACGAATATGACTAGAGTGGATTCCCATTCATGAGGAGAACCTCTCCATAAGATCCCTTCTCCTATTGAAATTTGAATTATATACTCTTTACCATCGAATTATGATTTATGGGCATGAATAGACAAATATATGACATTGTTGATCCACAAAAAAGTTATGATCTGAGAAGAGAGAGTTTTCGCTTACCCTAAATCTTAGTTGCATGGAATCAAGCTCACAGATGCGATTGTATCCTTTCAGCCACACACAGAAAGTCCTTTTGGTGTGACTATGCTTACTATATACAAAAATGAAGTTTTGTGCATGAGATCAAATGTTCACCTGAAGGATATCATTCGTACGGATATGGAGCAGACATCAAAAAGATCTGTGAGCTAGAAAGTTTGAATGTTTGCTATAATATGAATATATATATTGAACTTGTGCATTGAATTTGTGTTTAAAGGTGGTCGGTGTTGAAAATGCAACAAGATGATGGAGCTTAGTGAAAAGAAGTCGCCTTCACTAAGTGGGCCCGCAAGCTATTTTTGGCACAAAGTCTATTTTTAGACTATGTCTATTTTTAGACATATGGATCATGGTCTATGAGTTGCAGGATGTTATTTGTGGATGATTGGTCGTGTTGGTAAAAACATACGGACCTCTTATTTTAGACATATGGGCGGAGTTTATTTTTAGACTGCCAAGCTAAAAATAGAACAGTCGAATATTATTAGCTCTTAATAATATTTGGACTATAAACATTATCTTATTCTCTTGGAGCACTTCAGTTCGAGCTACAGATGTGGCACATGCAACTGCCAGAAGGAAATATGTTTTTCTTATGGGTTACTTGAGCTATTGCATGAAGGAATTCAGTTAGAACTCAAGTGATTGAGTTTGGTGGAGTTGAATGAGGAGTTGATGGAGTTGTGTTCAGTTTGACTTAGTTGAACTAGTTGTATTTATTCTAACTAACAAATACACTAGTGATGAGTGATGTGAATTAGTCATTAATTAATTCACTAATTATTAACTCATGAATCAACTGAGGAATACATTAGTTAACTCAGTGCATGAACAGTTCAGTGGAGACAAGTGTTAGAGATGAGTGAAAGGGCAAGCCAGCTGTCAGTTGTGACTATAGTTGTGCATGTGATTTGCACAATCAGTGGATTGAGATTGCCAATGAGGATTGCGTAGTGTTACACAAGGGAAATGCGAGTTTGGATCAGCCATTCTCATCTATTCTCATGCAGGATTGCGCAGTGGAGGATATTTGAGCCAGCGATTGATTTAGATTTGAGCTAGTTTGTGTGTAACAGGTGGAGATAGTACTGAGTACTTGTGAGGAGTATTGTACTATGTATTGTTACATGTTATCAATCAATATAATATACAGATAGTTGGGGGTTTTCAACTTTATGCTTTCCTCGGGTACATACTGTGTTGATATGTGCGATTGATGCTTCAATGTGCGCATGTGATTGTTTCTTAATACTGCAAAATTGATGATCAACGTAGAGGAGTTTATGTATTATGCATGATTCTGCAAATAGTGTATAATCAGGATAATCTCTGTGAATAAATGTCATATTATTCAAAATTTCTACAAAATTCACCAGATTTGAGATAAAACCCTCATCTGAGATACTGGGAAGAATTTGAAGTGATTACAAATTCCTTTGATTTTCCAAATCTTGAGGCTGGACAAAATTCTTCAAATCCTCTTATAGAAGAAAACTAACGCCCTCTAAAGCTACAGATCCGTCCACATAGTAGAAAAAGACATTGAAATTAAACCCTCCAAGAACATTTCCATTTCCATAAACCTACAAATCTCCAACAACATTATCAACGAAGGCTTATAGGGCGATCCCATCCATAACAAGTACCGACTTTCAAATCTGGATTAATATTGTAACCCTCATGATTTACAAAAGGAAGAAGCAATCTAGCTAGGGTTTCATCATTGTAAGTAACTTTAAATGGTTGATACCATAGCCAAATCTTATAAATCATTGGATTGGTTGGACTGCATATCATGTATTGAACCGAATCTGAAAAACGGGAAAATCTATCACCGAGTCTTCACTGAATGAACATGACTTCAAAGATTTCATAGATGATAAGTTAGGACATACATGAATACACAGGGCCAAAAGAAGCTATGTGTGGTGCACAAGCTCCTAGTCTTTTACTATGCAACCGATCCATAATACAGAGGAGGCATAGGATTTGCTTGTGGGTTTGTCGTGGTGAGTGTGAGGGAATCTTACTGTTTTTTCAGCCCATGATGCAGTAGAGCTAAATCGCTTGTGCATAGTCAGTTCTCCAATCAATATATTTGAATTTATGAAAATAATGATTTTTTATTTAAATTTTATTCTATTGACTTAACATATTACTAGCATTTTTTAATATTGTGTTTTAAATAAAAATATTTTGTAGAATATCACATGAATAATAATAAAATGTTAGGGAATATATTTGTTGATTTGTTTATGCTCCTATTAATATTTCGGTAGTGGTTTTGTCTCATAATCTTAGACATGACCTTGGTTTCCTTTCTGCTGGCGTTTTGTGGTTTATGGAGGG
The DNA here is from genome assembly GCA_000404065.3 of Pinus taeda. Classification (NCBI taxonomy): domain Eukaryota; kingdom Viridiplantae; phylum Streptophyta; class Pinopsida; order Pinales; family Pinaceae; genus Pinus; species Pinus taeda. The sequence continues at coordinate 25,972 of APFE030270230.1, forward strand.
TATGTATAGGCTTAGACCTATTGTTTTAGTCACCATATTTTGCCACCCTTAGGGTTTCTTGTAATATGGGTGTTAAGTTGACATGGGTATCTTTTTAGAAACGCTCCTAGGTGGTTATTATCAACATGTTCAACTTGGTGGAATCCTTCTGGCCATGGCCACTTTACTGAGATTCTGTGGTCTCTATACTATGTTGTGGCTCTGTCATCAACCAGTTCTCTGGTCTTTTTGAACCTGTGTCTTAACAAGAGTGGGGCCTATGATTCCTTTAGTTTGAGAGTGATTTTTTTGATTCAAAACCCCATGTGTTATTTTTACCAGTTAGGCATGCAATGAAGACACATGTGTAGTATACATGGGGGGAAGGTGAATCCGTCGGTGCCACAACCAAAGCCAACAATAGGTCCAAGCTACTGTGAACACTAACCATGCTATTGTTCCTCCTGAAACTTAGAGTGAAATTCGCCAGTTGGAATCTCTTATTTTTCATGACAGACACGCTTTGTCAGATTCTATAATCATCGATGATGTGTCTCCGTAGATTCCTGATCTGGGGACTACCTGGGGAAGAAGGGAACATTACTTCTTAGCCTTTGCATTGTATTGGAAAACGAAGACCCCGCTAAGGAGGGTGTTGATAGACAAGCAAATGAAAAATTAGAATGTCTTCGCTAGCCTGGAGGATGTCAAAAGAGTCCAATGTAACCAACATGTGTGTTTAGAGAGGATTGATGCGAGGTTGGAACACAATGATCTTCATTTTTATGTGAACTTGCTCCACATACTCCTGTAGGTTGTAGTGCAAGAGATTGAACTCCTATCACCTCCTTAGATTATTGAGACTGAACGCTTATTTTAATTTTTTGGTTTTAGAGTATTATTCTTGTCATTTTAGTGATGTTAGAACTGTTGACACTTTTTAAATTTTGTGCTAATAACTCTATTAGTAAGTGGTTAAAACATCTAGTTTCCCAGTGGACAAATCGAGACCACCTTCCCAATGACATGTATGGCGAAGAAATATATTGGATGTATGTGCTTTCATGATATTTTGAGGTAAGTTAGAGAAGCCTATAAGGCATGGCATGAATATCATGTTAGAATTAAAGTTAGGGACGATGTGATTACTAAATCATACACTTCATTCGAATTTTACATTCATCCTTTGAACATTTTCATTGTCATTCAATTTATGAACATACAAGTTTAGAGTGTTAATTTAACATATTTTTAACTTGACGAAAACATTTTAGAGTTTTTGTTTTTTTTAAAAGCCAGATTTAGCTGTTATTTCTAACCATATTTCAAAAAGTGGTGTTAAGAGTAGCAGCTTTTTTCAAGGTTAAAATGGAAAGATTTTGTAATCATGATCCATTATATTATTAACATAAAACTTTTTTATTTTTCACAATAATGATAATTTGTATTAATAAAAATTTACACCTAGAATAAGCAACAAGTACATTGGATTGATTACAAATAGAATTTATTCCATGAATCCAAAAATAAAGGAGCTAAAAACCATCCCTCGCCCAAAAGGGCGGGGGGAGGGGGGGGGGTGGGGGGTGGGGGGGGGGGGGGGTTCCGTAGAGATCCGATACTAGAACTTCTAAAGCTTGACCTACTGCTTCTTAAGAACATGAGTATAAGCTTACAAATTGTTTGCACATGATGATGAAAAACAAAATATTTCTAAGATTTGACAAAAAATGATCCATTACTAGGATCATGGGGGGCTAGGCAAGAGAATTCTCGATAGTAAATTATGGGGATTTATTTTGATCTTTCCTAATTCTTGTTAGAGGAGGGGAATAATGCATATTACATTTTAACACATCTGAATATGAAGGTGATGATGAGGGTAGTTTGATTTCCTCCTCATCCTCTATTCTAACTTCTTTCTTTTTTTTAAGAGGGATTTTGTTAGTATCCTTGGACGAAAACTTGTCCTCAATGAATGAATTAATATTCTTTGGAGACACTTGATTTGAGATTGACTGATCAACTTGGGCCTCATCACCCATAACTTTTGCCTCCAAGGACTTCAAAACTTCATATCTATTATTAGCGAGAGGATGTTTATGAGATTTAGGCTTGTTAGCATGTGGTCTCTTAATCAAATGCTCCTTGTGTTTCTTTGTAACTGGTTTGAATGCTCCTTGCTCATCATTACTATGAGAAGATGACAAAGGATTATAATAAATATGAGAAGTTGGATCCCTAGGACAACTTTTTGCAAAATTCCCATATTCATGACAAAAATTACATTTAAATGGAACTTGTTTATAATCCAGGGAATGAAGATGGGACCAACTGTCCAAGTTAAGTTGAATCACCTCGCTAAGGGATTTTGAAAAATCAATTTCAATGAAAATTCTAACATAAAAGAAGTTATTCTCCTTGTCCATAGAACTAGAAATAAATCGACCCAATTTATCTCCAATAGCCTAGAAAATAAATTCATCCTAACAAAGAAGGGGAGTATATGGCAATCTGATCCATGTTGGTGCAGAATAAATTTCCTTGATGCGATTGAAATCTAGAGACTAGTGGGTTATAAACATTCCTCTAGTGCCCATTAAATAAGGTCCATATATGTAGATCTAATGTTTATCCTCCTTGTTTTCAAAAGGAAAAACATAATAACCGTTTCCACAATAGAAATACCAACGGGCTCAAGATTTACCCAATTAACAGAGGTCCATTCTAAAATAGAATTATAGGTAGGCCAAAGGCTAGTGAACTTACCAATCAACCCTATTTCCTTCAATGTAGTCACATTCTTCTTCGCAAAGGAGGAAAAACCCAAATCAAGAGAGGGTATTGACTTCACATTTTTAGCAAATATTCTTGGGAGACCCATTGAACAAGCAATGATCTCAATCACCTAAGAACTATAGAAACATTGCAAGATCATAGTCTGGAAATAAGAGCGACCCAAATGAATTGCAAACACATGGAATAGGAAAATAAAATTCAAGCTAATAACAAACCGAGATGGTTGAAAACTAAGACAAACCTTGATTCAATGACAAAAACTCCATATCTATCATGAAGACTGAAAATTTTGCACTAAACCATAAATGAAACCATGAAGCTACAACAAACCAACCAACATGAGGGGGGGGGACAACAGTGACTTGGAAACCCTAGCTGCTAACTCCTGTGACATCTTTAGCTCCATTCTTTTGAGTATATATATATATATATATATATATATATATATATATATATATATATATATATATATATATATATATATATATATATATATATATATATATATATATATATATATATATGTTACATAAATTAACCTCCTAAATGAAAATGAGTGCTACAATTAACACTTTTTTTTTAATATTATTTTCATTTAGATTACCTCTCCACCATTGCTCTTCCATCACCCTTCCTTAATAAAAATTAAAATATAACTTAAAAAAATACAAAAACCCCTTCGAACAAAACTTAAAAAAAAAAAAAGGGTGGGGCCAATTCTTAAAATTGTTGAACCCCCACCTCCCCCCCAATTATGTGTTTTATTGTTTTTTTTGCCATTTTTTCCCAAAGATTTTGTTTTGTTTAAAATAACTTGGGTTTATTTTTAACTTTTAATTATTTTATAAATTGCTTTAAAGATTTATTTGTTTTGAACTCCTACTAAGGAATGTTTTTTTGTTTTTTGTTTTTGTTTTTTGTTTTTTTGTTTTTTTGTTTTTGTTTATCTATTTAATTATTTTATAAATTACTTTTAAGATTTATTTGTTTTGAACTTCTACTAAGGAATGTTTTTTAAGGTATTCCTACAAAGGAATGTTATTGGTAATATCACTTTTCAATTTAGGGTTAATTTCAAGTTTTTTATTCTTAATGATGTTAGTGGTTAAGGTTATGGTTTTAAATATATTATAAATTTAATTTTAAGAAAACATGTGTGTGATTGGTAACATGATTTTTCGATTTCGACATTGATTTTAAAGTTTTTTCAAATAATATTATGAAATTTTAAAACTATAATTACAAAAAATCATAATTTTAGCTTTGATTATTCCAAAGTTGATTTTCTTTTTAATAATATTAGCAATGGAGGAAGTTACCTGGCGTCTTAAGAGTCAAGCTGTATGGCTCAAAGAGGGGGACAAAAATACAAAGTTTTTTCACATATTCACAAATAAGAGGAGGGAAGTAAACACTATTTGGGAGATCAAGGACGAAGAAGGCAATTCACATTCCTCTCAGAAGGCCATTGCTAGAGAAGCTATGAAATATTTCAAACGGGCCTACAGCAGAAATATTGGTAGCGACATTGAGGATATTCTATGGGGTATTGACCCATATCCCACTATGTTTGACGAAAATCAAAACAATGCCCTATTTTCTGAGGTTTCCAAAGAGGAATTATTGGCTACAATGAAATCATTTCAGAAGGACAAATGTCCAGGGCCAGACGGGTGGACCATCGATTTCTTCATCCATTTTTTTTATTTATGTAAGATAGATATTCTAAAAATGGTCTAGGAATCTAGATCTCATGGTTATATGAGCCAGTATATATCATCAACATATATAGCACTGATTCCAAAGAAGAATCTCTCCACCTCTTTTTCAGACTTTAGGCCTATTTCGTTATGCAATGTCATGTATAAGATCATTTCAAAAATTATTGCTACTCGAATGAGGAACATCTTATCTCTTCATTTGTCCCCTAAGCAACACGGATTTGTAAAAGGAAAGGAATATTATGGACTTGGTGGCTCTCACTCAAGAATGCCTACATTCAATGCATTGCAAGAAACTAAAAGCTACTTTATTAAAAATTGACCTTGAAAAGGCATCCGATTGCATGGATTGGGGCTTTATTCACTACCTTCTAGCTAGGATTGGCCTTGATGACAGATGCTCCAGATGGATTATGGCTTGTGTGGTTGATGTCAATTATGCAGTCCTTATAAATGGAGTCCCTACTCATTTTTTCAAAGCGGCCAGCGGTTTAAGACAAGGTTGCTCCTTGTCTCCACTCCTCTTCATTTTGGTAATGGACTCTCTAAGTCTACGTATAAAGAGGGCGATTCTTCAAAATAAATATAGGCCTCTCCCTATCTGTAGGGGCATCCGCATCTCCCATAATGTTTTTGTTGACGATATACTTTTATCGGCATTACTATGCAGGACATCTTGGATATGTCTTCATGAAATATTGGGGAGGTTTCAACAAGTCACCAACATGTATGTTAATGAAGTTAAATCATCTTTTCATGTCGAAAATGTAAATGGGTATCTTATCTCTTTCCTAACATATCTTTTCAATATTAAAGCAATTCCTATCCAGAATGGGCTAAAATACTTGGGTTTCAATTTGGAATCTGTGGGATATTGAGTGGCTGATTGGTCTTGGATTCCTGATTGTTTTTATAAGAAAATTGTTGCATGGGAATTCAAATGTTTATCCATTGGCGGGCGCACGATTCTGAATTAGGCAAGGTTATGGCATATCATGGTATATTAGGCACATCTCTATTATATCCCTACGTCCATTATCAATTGTTTAAATAGGATGATTGCTAGTTTCATACGGGGAGGTCATAAGGAACAAAAAAAATATCATTTGTCAAAACTTTCGATGCTGGCTCAACCTAAAAATTTGGGTGGATGGGGTATATTGGACCTAAATATGTTACGAAGAGCCCTACTTTGTAAAACTATGTGGAAAGCAATTATGGGAGAGTCTATTTGGAGTAAGGCCATTAGAGAAAAGTACATGGACAATCAAGATATGTCTTATTGGTATAGACAACGCTTCACTAGATCCCTGAACGGTTCGACTATATGGAGAGGATTTCAGAAATTAGAGCCTTTCTTCAGAAAAAACTTGATCTGGAAATTCCAGTCTGGAACAAAAATCATTATTGGTTTGGATGAATTTGCAGGCGCAGATGGAAAGATCCATATTTCCACGTAGCTATTAAGAGCTTTACACAATAGGGGCATTTTCTTCTTGGCTAAAGCCATTCGAAAAATGGGAAGGTGCAATTCCTATTTGGAAATCTGTAACAGAGTTGCATCTCAATGGCAATCTAGGACTTCAATGGAATTCTATCATATCTTCGTTGAGTGCACATGGTATATTTCGCTCTGCGGACATGGATTTCCTCATTTGGAAGGGTCATGGTGGCTCATCGTCTATATATGTCAAACATATATACCTTCAATTTCAAAACTCAGAATCTGAAAAAACAAATAACATCTTTCCAACATCCTTTTGGAAAATAGATTGCCCCTTAAAAATCATAATATTTGCCTGGTTGGTTTATCATAACAAGAACCTCACATGGGAAAATCTTCAAAAGCGAAATTGGTGCGGGCCTGCCATATGCTCCCTATGTAGATCAAATATTGAGAACAACTTACACATTTTTCTCCTCTGTCCTCAATCACAGATGATTTGGCAGAATCTTGCTGCTCATTTTGGTTACACCAACACCTCTTACCCTTCCATTCCAGAGGCATTCAAAGGATGGAGTAACATGTTCATCCATTGGAGGCCCATTCCATTATTATCTATCTGGGTCATATAGAAATGGCAAAATGGGATGATTTTCAATTCCAAAAGGGAATCCCATTCATCAGTTTTTGAATTTATCCTTTGCTTATACAACGCACTTGGATTTCCTCACCAATCCAGAGTTAGAAATGGAAGGTGTCCACAGACTAGGGATCCCACAAGTATTCCACATGCTTTTTTTGATGGAGCAACTCAACATGGTACTTGCGCCTACGGAGTATACATTATTCCAAAGTTGGTCAAGCTTTCAATATTCATTGGAATGGAGGTGTCGGTTCCAACAATAAAGCAGAAGTTATGGCCCTTGCTGGTCTTCTATCTTTTTGTGACTTTCTTGACTTACAAAAGCTCCAAATTTTTGGAGATTCGAAAGTCATCATCGATCATGTTCAGTCAAAACATACCATAAAAAAATCAATCTTTTTGGATGGCTGAACAGGATAGAGGCTTCATGGAGCTGCAGGAGGGACTACACAATTACCCACATTGCCAGGGATAAAAACTGGAGGGTAGATGCTTTATCAAAAAAAGGGCCTATCATCTCCACAGGGTATCTGGAGGATGCAAATAACGATGGACAACATCTCTCATCATATCCAGGACTTTTTCATGTCGGGTACATAATTTTCTATTTATTGATGTCTATCTAGTATGTTTTCTGTTTCCCAATATTTTGACTTCCTTTTTGAAAAATTTCCATATATTTTTGTTTCATGGGACCGATTTCGACCTATCTGTTGTGCCTTTTGCATATAACTCTCCATATGAACTATATGTAACACAACATAAAATGTTAATTTTGAACCTTTCCTCTTATGTGGCTTTGGTCCACATATTTTCAGCGATATCTAGTGGTTCCCACATAAATATTGCTATACATTTTTTCTTTGATGAATATAATACATATATATAGATTTTTTTCGTGTTGGAAAAAAAATAAAAAATAAAAATAAATAAAATAAAATAAATAATATTATAGGTTTTTAATATCATAATTTCAAATGGCTATAATCTTAGCGTAAAAAAAATATTATTAATAACACCATTTTTTATTTGAAAGTTTATTTCAATATTTTTAATGTAAAATTATAATTTTTCATAGTCAAAACTCTTATTTTAAGGTCATAAATGTTGTTTGGAGAATAATTTCAGCAAAATCACATAAAAAATCATTTGTCGACGCGTTTCGAACCAACCAGTGTGGTTCATCGTCAAGACAAGTTGAAGATCCAATCTAAGTTCTTTATGTGATTTTGCCGAAATTATTCTCCAAACATGATTATGGATCACAAAAATTTGAATTCCTTAATAATTTCCTTGCACAAAGAAGTCATAAATGTTATCAAATTAATAACTATATATATATGTTAATATAAATTTATAAAGTTTCTAATTTATAAATATATATTAAATATTTAATAAATCAAATAATTATAAAAAAAAAAAAAAATTATAATATATATTTTTTAAACAATAATTCATAATATTAAACCGAAAATGTAAAACACAAGGAAGAAGCACTGCAGTTGAGAAATAAAGGCAATGAATCCCATGTTGAAAATTCTTTTCATTCTTCCTTTGCAATCCACTAACTCTACTCTTTTTTCCCACACATCTAATATTTTATGAAGCATCTAAACTTACATTAATCTAAGCCGTATCATGACAACCCCGTATTGTATCGTTATACATACTACAACTCAATCTTTAATAAGGAAATTCATAAAACAAGATACATCTCTATGGGAAAAATACTAATAAATTATTCCTCAACTTATAAAACTTTTTTAACATAATTAAATTAAATATAAAATTTCAATTTACATTTTTTACTAGAAAAATACTCATAATTTTATTCATCATAAAACAATGAAACAAAATTATATTTTTCATATACTAACATGTATTAGGAAAAATACATTTTTTTGGCTTTATAGCACAAAGAAAAAAAAATAAAATATTTAATGAAATATTGAAATTAAGTGTGATAATAATCACTTAAGTTTTCTTTCTTGTCTTTTTTTTTCTACAATTTCTGCCATCCCTTGCATCTAGACCAACTTGAACCTTTGCTATCTCATAACTTGTTTTCTTCGAAAGGGATTCTTTACCTAAGTCTGAGCTTTTAGAAACATGGGATCTCTTTGTACCCATCGTCCTATCTTTAGTAAGATCCTCATTTTTCTTCTGTTCTAGTACGTGGATCTCTAGTGGTTCAATGCCATTTTGCATGTGAGATATGAAACCATGTCGAGCTTGTTCATCCACTTATGCTTGATTTGTTTGGTTCTCTACGGTCTCTTCTTTTTCTTCCTCTGAGAGGTGGGATGAGGTTTGCCATCATTTTGGGTTCTAGGCCTACCTCTTTTTTGTTTTTGGTATCTTTTTTGGCTGTGTTTGAAAGAATGTTTGATATCTAAATGTCGTGTTCTCATAGTCTAATACTTGGGTCCACTAAAATTTTTTTTGTTTCAGTTGAATGTGATAAGGTAGACCTTTGTTGAGGTCTATCTCAACACAAATTTTGGCGAAAGTGAAAATACCTTTCTTTGTTCTTTCTAGGTCCATCTTTTAGAATTTCCCCAAGGTGTTTCCAATTTCCTCTAGCACCTTGTGGTGCCAGAAGGGGAGTGGAAGATTTGGTAGGCTCACCCAAACCGACATAGTTGAGACCACCATATTTTTAGTATAAAATTTTTAGAACCATGGGGTGACGAAGAGCCCAACTCTACCCCAAAACTAGGGCCCATCATTTAGGACAATTTCCATATCTTTTTGTTTATCAAATTGAATAATAAAAAACCCTTTGAAACATAAATAGATATCACAGTTTGCGGTCCATGAAGAAAATGCCCACTGGTGTAAGGCATCAACTTTAGGCCAAAACCCATTGAATATACATATTATAGCCTTTGATTGGAGGGAAAAAATAGGGAATTTACCTCTAGAATATTAACCTCCATGGTTGGTACTTATTCCATTTGTTCTACAATTTAGTGTCCTAGGTTGAAATGGAGTTAATCAATTAATTTATGAGCCTTCCCTCACACTACATCCTTGAAATAGGTGGAGCTTGGGGCATCTACACACAACCTTAGTTTCAAGATTATGGTAGAGTCTTTGGTTAAACTGTGATCCTTCACCTAAGAATAATCCTGAAGAATCTTTCCTTCAGAAAGGAGACTTTGTGCATTTGTAGGTATACACAATTTCTTCTCTATACATTGCTTCAATATTTACACAAAGTCTTAATTAATAGCCCAAAAGAGGGTAGATTTCACATATAGATCTTTGATGAAAATCTAGAAGACAACCTGTTCCAAGACTCCTTTTCTACCCTCTCACATTGGTAATTGAGGTTCATAACAGACAATGGGAACCTTATGCCTACAGCCGACGCCCTTGTCAGACCGGGGTGGAGGCAAGATTGTTCCAGCTATGCATGACCACTGCAAACTCTTTGGCAACTTAAGAGGGTTACTTGACCAACCTATAAGACTATGGAGTTGACCCCTATCTCGCATGAAAGAAAACATTGCATTTTTGACAGAAAGAAGTTGATATAGCTTGAAAAGTTTGTAGTACAAAGGAAATATATGTATATGTTATTTATGTATATTATATATATATATATATATATATATATATATATATATATAATTATATATATATATATATATATAATATATATATATATATATATATATATATATATATAGGGAAGCAATGGCTAGTGAGCTCCCTTAGGACTCCACAGACCACCCCCAACTCGTACCATAAAACTCCAACTCAATTTCTCCGTTCCATTGCAATAGAGTGACCACCTATGATCGTCTTTCTCTGATTTCTTGCCTTAACAAAAGTTTGCAGACTAAAATTATGAACAAAACCCTAAAACATATGACAAACTACATTCCTGATCCCAACATCCAAACATATCCCCAAAATTTCAATTTACATATTTAAATTAAACATAAAATTTAAATTTGAATATTTTATAGATAAATTTAATAAAAATAAAAGTATTAAAATATGGTGGTGTTTTGCCTTCCTTTCCTTTCCTTTACTTTATATCATAATGTCCATTCATTTTTCCCCAAAATGTCTATCCATTTTATTTTAATTATATTTATAAATATTAAAAATGATTTCCATTCCTTTTCGCATGTTTATATGGTAGATAAATTAAATTACTATATGTTTTAATGTTGAAAGTTGTTCACCATTTTATAGAAAACATGTTTGCTTTGATTAACTTAATATATCATTTTAAAGGTCATTAAAATTCTACATAATATTAAAATTATACATAATACTATAACCAAAATCAAGAATGAGATTTTAAATGTGCTCACACATTTTATGTGCCACCTTTTATATATTTGTTTTATCTGAGGTGTGGTCATGATCTTGTGGGATGATGCCCCTGCTCAATGACTCTCATCTTTTCTCAAGTCTTAGGCCCAGTTCATAAGGAATGCACTTTATGAGACACCAATATCATTGCACCAACTCTTTTTTCAAAATAATCTTTTATCTTAGACTCACATTTTTCTCAAGTCTTAGGCCCTAGTTCATGAGTAATGCACTTTATGAGACATCAATATTATCACACCAATTATTCTTTTTAAATAAACTTTTATCTTAAACCTGTTAGCTCTGCTACATATCTTTGATATTGGAGGATCAGAAGTGAGCTTGGTTGGTTCGGTTATGCTTCAAACAAGCTCATAATGGTTATTCTTGCCTTTTTCCTTTGCCCCGCCCATTCTCCCTTCATCTATGTTTCCTCTGTTGTTGCAAGCCCCGAGAGCTAAAGCCCAAAACCCCATAAAAACTTAGTCATGTGTCTTCGTGGCTTATGGAATCATCGCCTTTAATTACGAACATTGATTGTTGCACGCCGATCCAACGGCTCTCATTGCGCCTGACAAAGAGACCCACACGATTGAATCCCCGCCATCCGATCATCTCCGCCAGGAGATCCAACAACAGTCGCTCTACCCGTGCCCACAAAGTGATGAAACATTAACGCGCGATGGAGAGTGGTTTTCCTCTCTCCTCCGCTGCTACGTGTTATTCGCTGAATGGAATTGCACACCCTTGCTCTTTACTGCCCAACGCCCCGAAGGCGGTGCGACCGATACTGCTTACCGCTTCACCTCATGACCCCGCCTGATAACCGCCATGTTCTTTCGCCACCCGACCACCATTGGATCTGTCTGCCTGAGATCCAAAGGCCCACGTTCGCTCCGCTCCCAACTCTTCCGATACCCTCCGCCAAGCCATCTCTGCTGTCTATCCTATTGATCCGATGGCCGATCTTTCTCCCTCATCCAGCTCGTCCATTTGCCACGTAGTCCACGTTCCTTGACCATTCCGTGTGCCCGAAGGACGAACCTACTAGTACTAGTTGCAGTTACTCCTCAATAACCACATTTAACGGACAGTATGTTCCGAAGAGAAAAAGGATAGAGCATGAGCATGTAACTGCATTTAGCAGTTATGGAACTTCATGGATACAAACACTCCAGCTGCCTGAGAGGACAATAGAGCACCCGAGAAGATCAGATTCCACTATGACAAGTAAATGCACTCAGAGACTCCATCAGGTAGTTAAATGCAGTTGGTGGTCAATTATGACCCCTCCATACCTGAAAGGGCCAAGTGCCTTTGTAATGAAACTCTATATATACCCACAAACAAGACATATTCAGGGTTCATGGTTGATGTTTTGATGTAAGGTTCAACTTCTACAGACTGTAACTATTTTGACACTTGCAGTGTCTCGTCTTCATTTTCAGCCAATACAAGCTTGTTTTGTTGTTAATTTCTCACTTTCCATTTATCTTCTTTTCAAAGCTGTGCTTGATATGCTATATTCCGGAACTCTTTATGTTTAGCATTAGAGTAGTTGTCATCATATCTTTGTGTTAAAGTCTTGTATGTATCATTGAATGAGTTATTCAGGTTTCTCTTCATCTAGTGCCAGAGAGTTGTCATCCTGTCTGTGCGTTAGTAGATTAGATTTGGAGACTTCCTTACTGGTTGTAGCTGACCATCACATGGTCTTATGCATCTACTGGTGTGGTCAGTATTCTCCATATTCACCCAATATTAAACTATGAGTAGTTGGTCAACTAAAGCCTTGTAGTCTGGGGGTGTTCATGCATGTCTTGAGTAAAGCAAAGTAGAAGTGGTTATCTGGCTTGGACAAGCATCATTCCTTCCATTCATACATTTGCAACAATAAGTTTAATTTATATGTTACCAGGCATCTCCGAGCTACAACCTAGGAGAGTTTCTTGGAATCCTAACATAATTGGTGTCGTTGTCGGGGAGAGGAGATTGAAGCCCAACTTCCTTGGGAGAACGACACAGTTCCAGCTTTGATGATAAACAAAGTTCGGACACATTTATGGTTGTAATCATCTATTTGGCGACTCTACTGGAGGACCAACCTTTGGAAACTCCACATTTCAGTTTTGGCTCAGTTTGCGAGGCATACTCGGAGGAATCCTCAGAAATCACTAGCTGACCCAGTACCTGATCTTGAGAAGATTATCAAAGAAAGAAAAGCGTCACGGAAAGGAGCATCAGGATCATGCAAGCCTAAACAATCTTATGTATCTCTGCCATAGAGGCTTGTAACTGAGCATGTTCATGATAAAAACATAGAGCCTAGCATGGTTAGTGAAGAAATACCCTCAGAGATTTATAAAGCTCCTTGTTCATTTAGTTCCCCTTTGGATCTCAGTCCAAAGAAAGTCTCCCATACGGTCAATCATATTCCTTTGTCCCTATCATCTATTTCACTGCTCCTTATTGTTCAATCTGCTGGTATCCTTCCACCTACCCCAATCATGACAAGCCAACAAGTACCCACAAAGATGGAAAGAGTCATAGTTGCTAGGTATAGACCCCTGGTCTTGCCTGTTCCTTTGAATGCCATGCCTGCAGGAGAGTATCAGAAATACATGCCTAATTTCACTGGTACAGAGGGGGTAACAGCTAAAGAACGTCTTTTTATAGTTATGCTGATAACCTAGATATCAATGAAAATGACGTCTAGATGAGAGTATTTGTCCAAAGCCTTGATGGAGAGGCTAGAAAATGGTTCAAAGAACTGGCACCTAGGTCTATAGTAGACATTGAAGCATTAGATGATGTATTCTTGAAGCATTGGGGAGATAATAAGGACCTGCTATATTACCATACTGAGTTTGGAAATCTCAAGAGGGAAAATGGGGAATCATTGTCTGATTTCAATAAAAGGTTTAATCGTATGTATAGTAAGATACTTGCTGAAGTAAAGCCTACCCCCACCTCTGCGAAACTCACCTATGCCAATGCATTTGACTTTGATTTTTGCTTGTTGTTGAGAGAAAGAAGATGTGCCACTCTAGCTGAGATACAAGATGCAGACCTAGAGGTAGAATCTAATATCATGGCTGCAAAAAAGCTCAAGGTTCATGCTGATAGAAGGAGGCAGAAAGGTGAGGCTTCTTCTTCCTTTGTTTCATCTTCAGAACCTAAGTTAGACAAAATGACTAAAATGATAGAGTCATTGGTTGCTGAGATATCCAAGTTGAAGGTTGAGCAGAGCTCTAGAAAGGCAAGGCTTCCAAACACATTTGCTCCAAGAAACCCAAATCCATTTAGAGGAGCAAATGATAAATTGCAGATCATTCAGAGGGGTAAAGAAGCCGGTGAAGAACAAAAGCTTTCCAAAACGTAGTCATGAAGGAGGAACAGTTTGAAGAAGAGGATGAAATCCACTGCATGGAAGATAAGGGTAGTGTTGCCTTCTTGACATTGGCTGCCTATAAAGAATCATTACTCCAAGGCCAGACCAATCAAGAGTGGGACAAAGAAGTTGTTCTGCAGACCGATGAACATCAAAGATATAATCTGAGGTCGAGACCAAGCAATATCAAGGAGAATCTTGTCTAAAGAGATGGCGTCCCCACAAAGCATCAGAACATCAAAAAAAAAAAGACCAACAACTGACCCAGTCATCCTCAAAGCACCAGCTCAAGAGGTAAGAGGTCCTGACAAGTCCCCTTCCCCTTTCAACTTTGAATCATAAGTCCAAAAGTTAAAAATATTTGTGCCTCTGATAGAACTTGCAAAGAGTGAAGTTTTTAGAAAGCCTATCCTTGATGCTCTTGAGCTGAAAGCCATGCAATCCTCCACTGACTATGTCAATTTGCAAGATGACAAACCTGTAGTTGTGCTTAGCCCAATGACTGAACCTGCTGATGATAATTCCCCATAATTTTATGTCTCCTTGACCATTCATGACAAAATCCTCCACAATTTCAAGTTGGACACAGGGGCCAACCACAATCTGATGCCCAAAGTTGTTATGGAAGAGTTAGGCCTTGATATCGCTAGACCATATCATGATTTATTCTCATTTGATTCAAGAAAGGTGAAATGTCTGGGATTGATCAAAGACCTGGCTATTACCATAACTCAGCTGCCCATAAAGAGCATGATGATGGACATTGTGGTAGCAGATGTCCCCCCTAAGTTTGGCATGCTGCTGTCCAGAGCGTGGATTAAGAGACTAGGTGGGACGTTATCGAATGATCTATCTTATGCCATTGTCCCAGTCTTTGGGGGGGAAAGCAGGAGATTATATAGAGAGGCACAGTTGGCATACATCATGAGTGATGAGAAGAATCCTTCTAATCATCCCATTTATGCTGTGGATACTGATTTTGGAGCATGTATTCTCCAAATTGAAGAATCCCAAAAGGCCTCAATGCAGATCAGGAAACCAGTAGGCCAGGTTATGGAAGAAGAAGAAGGAAGTCAGGTTTGGGAGATGTTTTTTGATGGAGCATGTTCAAGGGAAACTGTAGGAGCAAGGGTGGTGTTGATATCTCCAAAACAAGAAAGCACACATTTGTCTTTGAAGCTGGTTTTCCAAGTCACCAACAATATAGCAGAGTATGAGGCTCTAATATTGGGTCTTAACACAGCTAAAGACAGAGGAATCAGAAACATAAATGTGTTTGGAGATATTGATCTCATCATTCAACAAGTGAACAAAACAGTTCAAGCAAAGCACCTGAGGCTGAAAGCATATAGAGATGAGGTATGGAGACTCAGAGATCCTTTTGATAAGTTTTGTGTCTCATATATCCCTAGAGTCAGAAATCAGCTCGTTGATTCCCTTGCTGTGTATGCTAGCATGCTTATCCCTCCCATGCCTCCCAGACTAGTTTATGAAGTTCAGATGAAATATAGACCATCCCTGCCTGCTAATGTCCAACATTGGAAAGTTTTTGAAGATGATGAGGAGGTAAATAGGTTTCTGCAAGTCATTGAAGAATTCTCTGAAATGAAAGTTGATCAAGAGAATGAAGCCTTGGAAAAAAGCCCCCAATCCCAACTAAAGAACATAATTGGCAAAAATATCATTGTCCAGCTGCCCAACAATCATATACCTAAAGGCCTAGTTCCCTTAGAAAAGTTGTTTGACCAAAATGATGTGCCTTACAATGCTGCCCAAGAAGAAGATCACTCTGCAGTCCATAGGCATAATACAGGAAGTCTAGATCATCCAAGATATGTAAATCTGTCCACCCATTTATCTGCTACCCAAAGTTCTGAGTACTACAATTTAATGAAGCAATTTGCTGATGTTCTTGCCTGGGCATATAGTGACCCGAAAACGTATGAAAAAAAGATCATCCAGCATATTTTCCCTTGGAGAAAGACACCATCCATTTTAAGCAGAAGCTGAGACCCATAAATCTCTTGCTCCTTCCTCTAATTGAAAAGGAAATCAAGAAGTTGCTAGCTGCCAAAACCATATTCCCTCTCAGATATTCAAAATGGGTAGCCAACTTGGTAGTGGTAAGGAAGAAAAGTGGAGAAATCAAGCTCTGTGTTTATTTCAGAAACTTAAACAAATGCTCTAAGAAAGACAATTATCCTCTACCCAAGATGGAGCATTTGCTGTAGAATGTCTCAAGAGCCAAAGTGATGTCTTTCATGAACGAATTTTCAGGGTATAATCAGGTTGTTGTGCCTCCAGATGACCAAGAGAAGACTACGTTCACCACTCCTTGGGGCACTTTTATGTATTCCAAGATGCCTTTTGGGCTGGTGAATGTTGGGGCCGCCTTTCAGAGAGCTATGGATATAGCATTTGTAGGAGAGAAGGATAAGTTTGTCCTTATCTACCTAGATGATATAACAGTGTACTCCAACATCCATCAAGACCATTTGCAACATTTGAAGAAAGTGTTTCTGAAGTGCAGAAGGTTTGGGATTTGAGTCAATCCTAAAAAGTCATAGTTTGCTTTAGAAGAAGGCAAGTTGTTAGGACATGTTGCTTCTGTTGCAGGTGTCAGAATTGACCCAAAAAGAGTATGAGCAATACAGACTTTGTCTGTCCCGAGATCAAAAAAGGAAATCCAGTCTTTTCTGGGCAAGATAATTTTGTAAGGAGGTTTATCCCAAATTTCGCAGAACTTGTAAAACACATCACCTCTATGTTGAAAAAGGGGTCAGAAATCAAATGGACTGATACAACAAGAAGATCTTTTGAGTCCATCAAGAGAGCTATCATGGAAGCTCCTACTTTGATCAGCCCAAATTACAGCAAGGAGTTCCATATATTTTCGTTTGCCTCTGATGACACCCTTGTAGTAGTTTTATTGCAAGCAGATGAGGAAGGCTTAGAGCATCCAATGGCATTTTTCAGCAAAACCTTAAGGGATGTTGAGCTGAGGTATGATATCATTGAAAAACAGGCATATGCTCTTATCAAATCTTTTAAAGCTTTCAGAATTTACATTCTGCATTCCAAGGTAATTGCATATGTGCCCTCTGCTTTAGTAAAATATGTCCTAACGCAGCCAGATGCTAATGGAAGAAGGGCTAAATGGATTGCAAATATTATTGAATTCAACATAGAATTGAAGCCCACCAAGCTTTTCAGAGGCCAGGGCCTTACTATATTAATGGCTAAAGAAAATTGCAGAATGCTGGACATGAATTTGATAAGCACGGATTCAGAGGATGGTTAGACAAAAGAGGAAACAGTTGAACCGGGGAAAAATTAGTCATTGGCAGAAAATCTAGCTTCTTGTGAATGGTATTCCACAATAGCTCAATTCTTGCTGAAGCTAGAAGTTCCTCCAGGCGTTAGTTCAAGCCAAGCCAGAACTATCAAGCTCAGGGCAGCCAAATACTACATTCATGAAAATCTGCTCTATTGGAGGGACCCCTTTGGGATTCTTTAGAGGTCTTTGGACAAAGAGCAATCCATGGAGGTTATGCAGCAGTTTCATTCCAACATATGTGGGGGGCATCACTATTGGAAAACTACAACCAATAAGATCCTCAGAGCTAGATACTATTGGCCCACCTTATTTTCTGATGTCTTTTCATTTGTTAAATCTTGTGACAGGTGCCAAAGATTTGAATGGAAACAATAATTGAAGTCCCTGCCCTTAAAGCCAATACGTGCTAGTGGCCCTTTTCAGTAGTGGGGCTTGGATTTCGTAGGGAAAATCAATCCACATTCCAGTGGCCAACACAGATGGATCTAGTAGCCACTGATTACTTCACTAAATGGATTGAGGCCATTCCTACCAGAAAGACTGATCACATGTGGTCATGAGGTTCTGGACTGAGAATATCTTCACCAGTTTTGGCTGTCCACATAAATTAGTCACAAAAAATGTAGCAGCCTTCAAGGCAAAAAAGTTGGTGGACATTTGTGACTCAATGGGCATTACATTAGTTCATTCCACCTCATACTACCCTCAAGGCAATGGTCTAGCAGAATCTTCCAACAAGAGCCCGATAAGGATAATTAAAAAGCTGTTGTAAGGCAACAAAAGGAATTGGGATTCTAAGCTCAAGTATGCACTGTGGGCTGACAGAGTGACCACCAAGAAATCAACAGGGAATTCTTCATTCAAGCTGGTATATGGCACTGAGGTTGTATTCCCAATTCAGTTAACCCTCCCTGTGGCAAAGTTTTTACAAGAAGAGCAGAATGGGGAAGAGGACATGGCAAAAAGAATTTTTGATTTGGCAGAAGTGCATCAAATCCAGGATTAGCTGGTTGAGAAGTCTACAACAAATCAAAAGAGAATCAAGGAAGCCTTTGACAGGAAGGCAAAAATAGATAGTTTTCAAGTTGGAGACTTGGTTCTTAAGTGGGATGCACTGAAAGAGAAGAAAGGCAACCATGGGAAGTTTGATGCTCTATGGATGGGACCTTTTGTCATCACACAAATCTAGGGGAACAATACTTTCATGCTGAAAAGCATGGAAGGAGAGACAGTTTTTGATGGCCTAGTTAAAGGGCGATTTTTGAAAATTTATGTTGTATAGGTCTTCAGGCCTTAAAGTTGTAAATATGTTGTTTTATCAGTTCTAGTGTAAGCTTAATTAGACTCCATGCCCAATGGAACACTAGGAAATTTTGCTCACTTGGTTTTGACAGGAAAGGCATTGGTCTACAGTTCTTGAGACCTCACAGGGAGGATCTCATCCCCATAAGGAGCCAGTGTTAGCTCTGCTACATATCTTTGATATTGGAGGATCAGAAGTGAGCTTGGTTGGTTCGGTTATGCTTCAAACGAGCTCATAATGGTTATTCTTGCCTTTTTCCTTTGCATCGCCCATTCTCCCTTCATCTATGTTTCCTCTGTTATTGCAAGCCTCGAGCGTTAAATCCCAAAACCCCATAAAACCTTAGTCAAGTGTCTTCGTGCCTTATAGAATCATTTCCTTTAATTACAGCCGTCGATTTCCACACGCCGATCCAACAACTCTCGTCACGCCCAACAAAGAGACCTGTGCGATTGAATCCCCACCATCCGATCATCTCCGTCGGAGATCCAACGACAGTCGCTCTCCCCGCGCCCACAAAGCGATGAATTGTTAATGTGTGATGGAGAGTGGTTTTCCTCTCTCCCCCGCCACCACACGTCACTTGCCAAATGGAATCGCGTGCCCTCGCTCTTTACCGCTAACACCCCGAAGGCGGTGCGACCGATACCGCTTACCACTTCACCTCATGACCCCACCTGATAACTGTCGTGCGCTTTCACCGCCTGACCACCATTGGATCTGTCCGCCTGAGATCCAACGGCCCACGTTCGCTCGACTCCCACCGCTTCTGATACCCTCTGCCAAGCCATCTTCGTCATTTATCCTTCCGATCTGATTGCCGATCTTTCTCCCTCATCTAGCTCGTCCATTCGTCACACAGTCCACGTTCCTTGACCATTCTGTGTGCTCGAAGGACGAAGGTAATCGGCCTACCAGTACCAGTCACAATTGCTCCTCAACAACCACATTTAACAGACAATATCGTCGAAGAGAAAAAGGACAGAGCATGAGCATGTAACTACATTTAGCAGTTATGGAACTTCATGGATACGAACACTCCAGCTGCCTGAGAGGATAATAGAGCACTCGAGAAGATCAAATTCACCCACTACGACAAGTAAATGCACTCAAAGACTCCATCAGACAATTAAATGTAGTTGGTGGTCAATTATGACCCCTCCATACCTGAACGGCCAAGTGCCTTTGTAATGAAACTCTATATATACCCACAAACAAGATGTAATCAAGGTTGATGGTTGATGTTTTGATGTAAGGTTCAACTTTTGGAGACTGTAACTATTTTGACACTTGCAGCATCTCGTCTTCATTTTTAGCTAATACAAGCTTCTTTTGCTGTTAATTGCTCACTTTCCATTTATCTTCTTTTCCAAGTTGTGCCTGATATGTTGTATTCCTAAACTCTTGATGTTTAGCATTAGAGTAGCTGTCATCCTATCTCTGTGTTAAAGTCTTGTATGTATCATTGAATGAGTTATTCAGGTTTCTCTTCATCTAGTGCCAAAGAGTTGTCATCATGTCTGTGCGTTAGTATATTAGATTTGCAGACTTCCTTATTGGTTGTAACTGGTCCTCACATGGTCTTGTGCATCTGCTGGCATGGTCAATATTCTCCATATTCACCCAATATTAAACTGTGAGTAGTTGGTGGTCTAAAGCCTTGTAGTCTGGGGGTGTTCATGCATGTCTAGAGTCAAGCAAAGTAGAAGTGGTTATCTAGCTTGGACAAGCATCATTCCTTCCATTCATCCATTTGCAACAATAAGTTGAATTTATATGTTACCGGGCATCTCTGAGCTACAACCTAAGAAAGTTTATTGGAATCCTAACAAAACCCACATTTTGAAGCACTATAAATGTTTTACTGAAATAAAAAAGTATAGAGATGTTTTACTACATCTAAAAAAAATCCTCATATAACCATGATTACATGGTTACATGGACCATAACTCCCAGACGACTCCCATGTAATCAACATTAACTTCTAATGCCTCTACTTACACTAACTCCCACTAACTCCCATGTAAACCACATTAGCTTCTAACACCTCTTCCCGCACTAACTTCCATGCAACTAACAATTCCTGTTTCAAATTGTTTACTTGTGTATTTTTTATTTTATCATGAGCCATATATACTTACTTTGTATTTCCTATTTTATCATGAGCTATATATCCTTTCTCATGAGTGTAAAGAGATCAACTTTAATTTATGAATACCTTGTAAAGTGTCATTTGTCATTTAAAAATATATATATAATTTTGTATTTTAGAGTAAAGTAAGTATATATGTTGTCTTATTGTTTTATTAGTTTTAATGTATAATTAGTTATTGTAAATATATTCTTAATAAATTCTAAAAATCATCTTTTTTTAGGAGTGTAGAAAAATCAACTTTCATCTATGAATGCTTTGCAAAGTGATCTGTATTTTTCTTAAATTTTGAACTCGTACTTAAAGCAACGTAACATATTCATTACTATCTATATATGTATATGAAGGATGTTTTAGTGTTTAAAGTCTTCCTTGTTGGTTTTAACATACAATTAGTTGTTGCAAACATATCCTTAATAAAGAAAAAAATATGCAATGACACACATATTTGACAAAGAGGTTTTACCTTGGAAACCCAAACCGAGAAAACTAGAAATACTTTTTAGTATATTCTCTCCTTATAATGTTACAACACAGTATCTATATCCCGAGGCATCCATAGACCTCCAATAAATTAATCCTAGATTATAATACAACCCTAGTTCCTTAACCAGAATTACAAAACCATGGGCTGAATCACCATACACCATAAAATGTAAAAGTTAAACCTTCTGCTAAAAATTACCAAAAACATATGCAAAAAACTGCCCAATTATTTTGGCGGTGCTCTACCTCCCTTGTGACCCCCTTTTATGCTTAACACAACATATTACTCATGATACTATCCATGCAAACAATATTAAACATACCCAACATTATTTTGAGTTAAAAGAAATCCTATTAAATGTTTGTCATTTCTCTTGATCTTGGCTTATTTGATTGATAAGGAGCTAAAGTGTTTTTTTTTTTTTTTTTTTTTTAGTATTTATGAGTAAGAGTAGGGCCTTCTATTTATATATATGGAAAATAGGCTATATGCACATTAAGAGGTCACCAAGGATTTCATTGATCTCCTTAATATTTTCAAAACATGTTTTAGAGATTTGTTTATTGAGACCTAATAACATAAAGATAACAAACAAGCTAACATGCATTCAAACAATAATAACTATTTTTAGTCATTTTACTTTGTTAGTCATAATATTTAGTTGGGCATATATAGTGTTCTAAGAGGATGTTGCATGGGCAAGCCAATTGTTCTATGAATAAAATAATGAATCTCAAAACTCAAACCTAGGCCTACCATGGTCAACAATATATCATAAAACAAAAGAAAAACTGACCAAGATTCCTTAGCACTAAAGGATATGGGATGTTGTGGGGTGCCCCCTGTTGCGAACAACAAATTTTCCTTTGTAACTTGATGTTAGCCATGGGTTTGTCTGTAGTTTGAGCATGTAGGACATGTGTAAGTTGCATATTTCTTGTTAAATTGAATCATACTTATCATTCAATAGTTGGAGGATACCCAAATGTGCTCTAAGATAGGGCCATCTTGCTAGGTATTGTCACACATTCTACATGTGATCATCTCCTTCGTATTTTGGTACAAGTTTATAATTTTGTTTTATTGGGTAACTCTATTGCATGACACACATATGTTTGGGATCCAATTCTCTCTCTCTATCAATATTTAGGCTCTTGATGTTATGCCTCTTCTAGCAAACCTTGTCATTGAGTGCTTCTAGTTGTTGCATGATGGTCAACTTATGCCTACAATCAAACCTCTCCATCAAACATATCGTACATAACATGAGTTTTCCATGGGTACATGGAGGTGTCAAGGCTCTTCCCCTTATACTGTGGGCCTTTGGAGGTCTTCCCTTCTCAAAAAATACATCGCCTATTTTCCCCTTTTGGTCACCAAAGTCACTAGGGTCTCCAAGCACATGCTTGAAAGTAGTGGAGGATAGGGTCTCCAAACATAGTCTTGCAAGTAGTGGAGAAGTAATTTTTCCCAATAACATCCTTGCTTCCCCTACTAATTGATCTAAGGAAACATCTCGAAATATGGGCAATGACATCCTTTGCCTCCATTCTAAAACTCCTATAAAATCTTCGATCCAAATGGATTAGAACCAAAACGAGTAAAGGCCATGATGCCTTCTCAAAATTTGTTCCATGTTTCCTTAATCGCCACATTGAGTGTGAGGTACGAGCTCTTCTAGTTCAAGGTCACATAGATGCCTCTCTTTTATCTCATACCATTGACCACTTCGATTGAGGGCCTTAAGGAATTATCCTTGTAATTAACACGTGCCCTCCCATTACCTTTTATTGTCCCAGCTCACATGTCATTCACCCCTGTCACCCCATCCAAATGGATTTGATTTCTCTTTATTAACTAGCAATTTGAAGACATATAAAGGATTAACTTCACAAATCATTAAGGAAATAGAAAATTAGATCCATCTCTTTAAAAAAAACTTGCTAATAGCACTCATGTAATGGTCTCTAAAAAAGTGCTAACTTAATACACCATACACCCACTCCCACCTCCACTCAATGTTTCCAATATTTCTACCTTTGATTCTCTTTTTATTATGTAAATGTTTAAAGATTAAGCAAAAGAGAAAATTACATATGCAAATTTATTCAGAGTTAAAAGTGATATTATATAAAACCTAATATATTTTAGGTAATATCACCCATCCCATCTTTACTGAACGTTTCCCATATTTCTAACTTTGATAGATTTCTTATTATGTAAATGTTTTTAAGCCAAAGCATTATGCAAAGCTTGAGCCAGAAATTAAAATAAACAAGTTTATTCAAAATCATCCTTATCTATTTGTTAATGAGAGTTAATTGCTATGGAAAGATCCTCTTTTTCCATTATTACTTATATGGTGTTTCATATTGGCTTTGTGGTTGATATATAATTTAATAATATATATAATCTATGAAAAACCATTATTATTTTTATTTTATGTGACTCTTTTAATTGATTTGGACACTTGATTAATGGTCATAAATTTATATGTGATGTTTCAATACAATAGATATATAATTTAATAATATGTACACTGCCAACGAAAAACAATTATTATTTTTATTTTATGCAGCAATATTAAGTAATTGATTTAGACAATTAAAAATGGTTATATATTTATAAGCTTGTGAAAATTATGTGTAAACATTTTTCTTTTATAGATTACATTTATATACATTATTTTTATATAGTTTATACTATATAATGATAGATGTAAAATGTATGAAATGTTAGGTAGAGGTAGAGATGTTCACTAGTTAAATATAATGAGGAAAGACATTAATTGTATCACTATATTCAATCATTATATTCTGGAAGTCTTTATATTACGTAATCTGTTTTATATATAAATATATTAATTTAAGTAATCTTTTAATATATAATGTATTGTTTTACATTTATAATGATATATTATTTTTATTTAAAATTATATATTTTTTTTATGTTTTATTAATAATTATATAATTTGTTTTTTGAATGGTATGAGCTTGTTAAATATTATTTAAGGTTTGATTTGTGGTTCAAGAAATCATGATCCAAGGATATCTAAGGTGTCAAAATCACCCCGGGCATGACTCGATTTTTCACAGAGAGTTTTGAACCCGTGACCTTTAGTCATCTAAGGTGTCAAAATCACCCATGACATGACTCAATTTTTCCCAGAGAGTTTTGAACCATTGACTTTCACATGACAAAGTGACTTAACAGTACACCCCATCACCCAATGACTTTCACATGACAGAGTGACTTAACAATACACCTCATCATCATCTATTCTACACCCCATGAGCAATAATTATATAATATTAAAATATATTGAATAAATATATTACATTTGCATATTTTGATATGATTTTTTTTATAACCTTGGTAAGACTATATCTTCATCATGTCTAACTTCTCATCCCAATAGAAGGATAGCACAAGATGTGAACCCAAGATTTCCGGTTCAGTGAGACTTCATTTCCACGACCATTTCCAATTAAACTACCCATACATACCATAGTGAGACTTCATTTCAACGACTATTTCCAATTAAACTACCCATACATACCATATTTTGATACGATTAAAAATAATTATATATAGATATATATATATATATAAATAAAAAACTATAAACCATATTTTAAATATTAAATAAAATTTAATCCATTTAAAAAAATTAAAAATTTAACTTTCATAATTAATATTACTTTGTATATCAATCGATTTAACATCATATATTTCTATCATACATTTAGATGAAAAAAATAAAAAAATAAATTTAATTAAATAACACTTTTATAAAAGAATAAAATACTTGAGCCACACATGCAGAGAATGGATTGGCATCTTTAGTGGGGCCTTTCCTATAGTTTAGACAATTTCATATGCTCATCCATTTGAATTTCTCTGTCTCTATCTCTTTGGCTTTTTCCTCTGGCCAAACTCAACTCTCTTCCAAATCCTTCTTCATCAAGTCTGAAGACAATTTTCACTTTCGGTTGGCATGTATTTTTCTAAGGGCATGTATTGATTTGAAATCTCAAAAGAGCATATATGTCTAAATCACACAAACCAATATTTGCATGCTAACAAAGGATGTTAACAATGGGTTGAACATGCCAAGTTGGAATGGGGAATACTAAGAAAGTGAGTAGGAATAAATGTCTGAGTAGTGGCTGATATGACATGAGATTGAGAGAGGCATGAAAGAAAAGTCTCATTTGGAAGGTAGTTGCAAGTTTGTTGGGTTCCATCTTATCAATTTCATTAGTGCCCTTCTTCAGATAAGGTAAGGGAAGGCTATCACCTTCAATGCTGAAAAATATCTTATCATATATTTTAAAATAAAATTTAAATAATAAAATATAATATATAAATAGTTAGGTTGGTCAAAATCAGTTAGGTTATTTAAAAAATAAATAAATGATAAACTCATTAATTTAAATAAAAAATATAAGTTTTTTAGTTATTATAGATATATTATAGAAATAATAATTATAAAAAAAATATATGTTTTATTATTATTTATTATTATTATTATTATTTCTATTTTAGATATATGACATTATTATGGATAAGTTTGTAAATTGTATTTTTTTAATCATTATTATATAAATTTGGTTATTATTATTGTTGGTGAAATTACAATTTTTTATTTTTTATTTTTTAATGGTTGGAATTGTGTTTTTGAATATGTAAATGGTTTCAACAACCAATTTTTTTTTTTTATATTTTTCTTTTTTTCTTTTTCTTTTTCTTTTTCTTTTGACATTTGAATTGTGCAATCTCATGACTAATGTTTGCAATTTTTCTAAATTTCTGATCTAATTTTGGCAAAACTAATTAGAAAAATGTAACAAAAATAATTCGAAAAAATAGAATGTTTAGATTACATTCATAGTTATAGTACAGGATGTAAACCATTCTAGTTACACACAATATGAAACTCTCAATTTCTATAAAAAAAATATAAATGTGAATAAACACCTACCCACGTTCATTTTATATTTTTTATTTGCAATTTTATTTTCTAGACTTTTTCCCATCACCATCACTAGAATGCAATTTTATTAATAGAATGTTTGTTACATTCTAATTGTGCAATCTCAATAACTAATATGTGTAATTATTCTAAATTTCTATTTTTTTATTTTTTTTCCGTAAATCAATAATTTTCTATTAAATCATAAAAAATGTACAGCTTGGGAAGTTTTTCCTGAGAAGCAAAAATAGCCTCACTTCGACCATATTGGCTGGCCTTTAAGTACAAGCAAAACAAAATAGAAAGTAATTGAGTAAAACAATGTCTTGTTCTATCTATAGCCCACCATGCACAAAATCTATTAAAAAAGAACAAAACACGATGATAACTAACTTCCTTTAAATTAGCAGGATGACTTTTTTACTCTGGCCCTAGGTCAAAATTAGCCGTTGATCAAGATAGTTGTTGGAGGCTCTGCTCTAACTATTTAACATGTGAAGCTGGATCTGTTTCTTCAATTTGTCCTGGTGATGAACCACACTGGTTGGTTCGAAACACGTCGGCAAAGGTCTTTCTATATGTGATTTCTGCCAAAATTCTTTTTATAACAAAAACCTATTTTCATCCTTACAACTGAATTTGGTTGGAGGTGTTTGCCTTCGTAGCTTTGCCGCTATCATTTGGATGTTGGAAAACTTCATGAATATGTGATTCCACATGGGCCATGCGGTCTCAAAACCATCCATGTGATCCTAAAGTTGTTGTTGATTCCTTCGAAGGGAAGCTTGGCAATCTACAAGAAAACTAACAAGGTCTGCATGATCCTCGTGCTGCGTTTGGGAATGATGGTCTATAGAGTGTTGGAGGAGACGAATTTGCACCTCAATGGAGTTGAAGGGGGCTGTCAAATCAACCAGACCAGTCAAGTCTCTGTGTGGGATGACCAACTCCTCTTCCTCCTCTGGGTTCCTTCTACCTAGGTGGCCTCCTCCCCACTATGGATGACCTCGTTGGTGCATCATCATGAGAATGCCGACACCTCAACTCAAGTCTACAATTAATACGTCCCACCCAGAGAGGCTATGATACCTCCAACCCCTCACCTCGTACCCAATCATCTCTCCACCCAAACTACTGATGTGTGTAGTCACATTGGTTTTGGAAACAAACACCGCCCCCAACAAGAAAGAATTGCATTGTTCCAAGGGTGCGGCCTTTTCAACACCAATAATGTTTGTGCTTAAAATCCCCTCATTGTTGAGTAGACCATCTGGCAGACGATTCGTCACTCCTATTCTCTAATGGTTCATCGAATGAGAGGGGGGGATTACCAAAATGTTGAGATGGACGTTGTTAAAATAGATACAATTCAACGTGATCCAAAGGGAGCAGAAGCAAGAAATATGAACCACCTTCAAAACTAGTGGTGACGAGTGCACACCCTCGCAGTCTTTTGCAGTACCGCTCTGCCTTTGCCTACCAGACCATGAAGAAAGACTCGTTGTCGATAGACCTTCCAACTCCTCTTGACTCCTTACTTGCTTCACACTAGGGTGCCAAATGATGAGTGCACTCCTAATTCTAGGAGTGCTTACAAATCGAACGACTATTAGAGCAGAGGCCAAAGATTCCCCTCCCCAAGAGAATCTGGAATTGGAGCTGAGGAGACTCTCTTCAGCATGAGCAATAGACATTGTAGCTACAGTTTTCATTTCCCGTCTCGCCACCATTACCTTTCTTCCAATTTCCATGCCCCTCATACCAGGCTCTATGTCGAGAATGTTCATGGAGCTTATTCCCAAGGCCCACTTGCTATCCTTCACATTCATTAATACTACTACATATAAAGGGGTGTAATGCTCTTTATCCTAGAATCCAACTCAACACTCACCTAGCAAGAATTCTAATCACAATTTAAATACAACTAATTAAAAAACATAATCAAATTAAGTAAATAAAATATTTAAACTCCACCCATTACAACATTATAAATAAACCTCAATTTTTATTAAAAAATATGTATAAATAAACACACACCCACACGTCCACACGTCCACCACCATATGAAAGCAAAAGGAAAAGGATAGCAAGGCCTTCATTCACCACATGCCCTCCCTAGAAAAGCAAAGTGTGGCTAAAAATTAAAAGGGAGAAAGCCCCGTGACCACCCCAGCGAAAAGAAAAAGAGGCGGACCACAGACAAAGTTCATAAAATAAAAACAAATTAAGAAACCCAACAAAAAGCAAAATAAATAAATAATAAAAAGAAAGGTTGAAAAAAAAACGAGTGGCGGAGAGATCCAATCTCATCAGCACCCACGTGGAGATTGTTAAGAGTACATAGTACCTATAAAAAGCTGCCAGCTGTTCTTTCTCTCACCTGGCATCTCCTTCACCACGTGTCGCCGCGGAGGCAGAAAAGTCCGGTCTTTTGCGGGCCCCACACTGCCGGCAGATCCGCGGCAGTCTCGCGTGTACTGCGATGACGTGGTACCTCCGTATTCGCAGAAATGGAAATTGCCATGCATGGTTTGATGTGGACATCATCCCATGTCACGCGATCCATGCTGCCATGCATGTGTGGGGGACCCCACGAGCCTGTGGTGGGACCCGCAGGCCATCATGCATGGATGCCACATACTGTATACGCACGGATTTGTACGCTTTGCGATCCGTATACGTATAGTATGGTTGAGGGCGGGTAAGGTAATTATTTTGAGATAAGGGAGGGGAAGATGATAAGACCGAAAGGGGGGAGAGATGTCGTGGGGCAATGCGTAGAGGCTACGCCCGACATTGCAATTTGTGGGTGAGAGGGGGTTTGTGAAAAAGGTGGGGTGAGATTTCTCGAAGGCAAAAAAGCAAAGATGGGGGAATATGTTCGTTCATCCCCTGGGAAAAGCAAAAGTAGACATAGACATCTGTGAAGATCACGTATGGTGCTTACTACAAAAAGTTGCACTATCATGGCCTAATCACACAAGAAGAAACAATCACTAAGGGGGGAGTTGAGAGAAAGTTGTTAACTGTCTAGTACTAAATCTCAAAAGCATATTCTACATACACTCACTCACTTATCCCACTATTGACTGATCCCTTACCCCTTTACATGTTTGAAGCTTCAAGAGTACAAAAGGTCACAGAGAGGAAATCACATTATTGACCATGGACTAGTCCTTGTGGGGGTATTATTGACCATAGACTAATTTTATTAGGGTTCAAACGACATTATTCACCACTTATGATTACAATGTACTCATGGGTCTTTGAGGACTTCACCACCTATGATTACAATGTACACATGGGTATTTGAGGACTTCACAATGTGTTAGAAAGCACATTGAACTTTTTTAGCAAATCAACTAATCTTGGTTATGGGCCATCCATTTTCATCACCATTTTTAGGTATTGAAAACTTTGATTAAACAAAAATCTTTATTGATTATTAATTTGTTTATGAGAATTCAAAAACATTATTAGTTATGTGTGATATAAGTATAGTGATGGATATTGATATATAACTTTGCTTATACTACAAAACATTTTTCCTTCACATCAATTTTTTTCAACTTGGTCATTATTGATCTCTAACTCTTTTTACAAAGTTAACAACTAGTGTTCCTTATAGCCTTTGTCACCATTTGGTGGTGAGGCAATCAAACTGAACTACTCATCAAATCAGAGGGTTTCTAACACTCGCTCGTGGTTCTATTAATTAGTCAAAAAACACCTTAAAATATGATTTGTTTAAACAAACTGCTTATTTGGAGATAAATTGAATTTTATCTTAATAGATATTACTATGCATGCCAAATTCTTATATGCTTCTCTTTCAAACATGATACACACAAATAATATCCTTTGATACTCATGCCAACACTTGTTCCAAGAAGATGAAAAATCACCATATTGACAATGAGAGAAGAAAAGTACCTTCATCAACTAAATGAACATTCTTGTAATTGAAATATATTTCTATGTATAAAAAATGAAAACCTATCTTCATTCATATCAAATAATTCCAACGGTCCTACAACTTATATTGTTTTTCTTTCCAATGTTATTTATCCATTGAAACTTGAGTTCATATGTCACATTATCAAAGACCTTGTTTAAAAATATTATGTCGTTTGAAAACTTTAATAGGATGCTTCGATAGTAAAAGATCCGTATACATAAACAATTATATCAAATGACTTTTTTCTTCTTCTTGTTTGGTTGTTTTTCACATAATGCATTTCATGGGAAAACCCATCGCACATTTCCCTTCATTCGAAAAATGATGCGGAGGGTAAAATTAATTCTTCAAAGCTTGATCAACAATGAACAAAAGGCTTACTCATGAAGAGCGCAAAAATGTCACAAAGCAAGATTTAAACCTAAGTTGAAGAAAATGACAACTTTATTTTGACCAACTCTAACTATCTTAAATCAACCACAAATCAATATTTTAAAAACAATATCTCCATATTTTAATATAATTAAAAAAGATAACAATGATTACATTTTATTTTATAAATTAATAAAACAATAATAATTTGAATATGATCATATTACTCAAAAATAATAATAACAAAACATATCTTATTAAATTTACTTATACTATATTTAAATAATATTTTTTAATTAAAAAATAAAAGATAATCAATAATCTATTTTTTATCCTTAAATTATTGTACAAGACATCTACCTAATAATATAAACATTTTTACTTTATTATTATAATTATATTTTTATCTTCATTTATGTTTACACTTTTATATCCAATAACTTAACCAAACATAATCATGCAATTTACACCTTGAGATCATATCAATCTCCTCCACTTTGATGTCTCATCAAATCATAAAGTCACATAAAGGAAGTAAGGAAATATGAAAACCAACCAAGACTAACTCATCATTACCAAATTTTTAAGGCTCAAGGAGTACAAAAGGTCACCTAGGGGAAATAAGAAAATATGAAAGCTAACATAGACTAACTCATCATTATTGACCCTGTAGAGGCTTGAGAGTACATAAGGTCGGTCATAGAGGGGATATGAAAGTTAAAAAACACTTAGATATCATTATCAATACCACTAAGGTGTGACATGTCACTGATTAACTTTTAAGCCATTCATCTCAATGTCTAAGGTTTTCACGAAAAGAAGTAAC
Source organism: Pinus taeda (assembly GCA_000404065.3). NCBI lineage: Eukaryota > Viridiplantae > Streptophyta > Pinopsida > Pinales > Pinaceae > Pinus > Pinus taeda. Next base: position 57,691 of record APFE030270230.1, read on the forward strand.
GAGACATGAAAGGTGATTAGAACAAAATGAGCCAGTGATAAAAGCTGCTACTTAGGCCCACCTATGGGATTTCCCAAGGCTAAACTTTGAAGTTTAGAATATGTGGACCAGATATTTTAAACCCCATGATGAATCCATGAAAGTTGTTCAAGGATAGGTTTGAATTGAATTGCCCCCTTTCAAACATGGAGAAAAACATCATTGGATTGTAACCATCATATTTTAACTAGGCCTCATTAGTTGAACACCAAGAATATATCTTCATTATTGTATATAATAATTTTATCATAATTCTTCAAAAAAACACATTTTAATTTTCATCATTAATATTATTAAGAAACTTTATTACATTGTTTTCACATGTGAAGTTTTCCCTTTCCAACTTCTAGTTGGAATATACTATTTTCATCATTAATATTATTAAGAAACTTTATTACATTGTTTTCCCATGTGAAGTTTTTCCTTTGCAATTTCTAGTTGGAAATATACCATATGATTTTTAGGTAGTTATGTTCATGATTATGTTGGCAAGATCAAGATGTTGGTTTTATAATTTGAATATTTTTATTTTTTATTATTTAGGTATAATATTATTATTTATGTTTTATTAATGATGTATTTTTTATATAAGATATAATAATAAGTGGATTTGAGTCATTGTAAAGTTGAGATTTATAATTGTTTATGATTAATAAAAAAAGATTTAAATATATAAAAAAACAGTTATTGTTAATTTGTCATATTAGTTTGGACAATAGTTGAAAAATTACTTAATCATTTAAATACTTTGAATTGAAATTTTTAGTTGTTCTTATTATTGAAAAACAAATACAACTTTGATAGCCTACATTGGGCTCATACAAAGTATCTTAAAGCAAGCTATCAAATTTGTATTTATTTTTCTGAGAATTACAATTATTGACCTCAATATTAGCTAATATAAATTGAAACTTGGTCATTCTGGGCCGTTGTTGTTGTTGTTGTTGTTGTTGTTGTTGTTGTTGTTGTTTTTTTTTTTTTTTTTTTTTTTTTTTTTT